>JAQIXG010006481.1:0-10279 GCA_034700105.1 Oconnorella tubifera
GGAGGGGAGAGGGAAGGGGGGGGGGGTGCGGCGAATATAACCGCCCGTCACTCTCAATAATGTTCAGAATTATTCGTAAACTTTTTTTCAAATTAATTCTTTTAAAACTGATATCTGATGATGTAGCAAATATGTTCAAATTATATATTTATTCATATAGGCTTATTTCTTGAAAGATATTTCACGGTAGGTTGCTATTGGTTATATTCTAGTTAAAAATAACTGTAAAATTATTTTTGTAAATTGTTTGTATTTAAAGTGATTTCACGCATAGTGCGTATTTTCGAATAACACTCAAATTCCAATTTATTAGTATTTTACTCTGTCATATGTAATGAGCACTTATTCTCAATTAATGCTAGGTACTGTAGCTTTTAAATTTAAAAATCTAGAAATAGCCAAAATTTGACCCGAAATGTCACTCGCCTTTTTACTACATTATTATGTACAAGTGATTTGTTATGTGAAAAGTAGTCAAATAAAAATCTATGAGCACTTTCAAATGACGCCCAATTAAAGCACTCTATCATAAGATGATTAGATCATCGTATGTCTTTAAATTAGAAGTTTGGGTATTAATAACTTACGAGTAGGCTTATTAGTAACTGAGACTGATGTTGTTAACTTTGTAGACTTAAGCCTACACGTGGGTTGCGTGCATTATTTTCTTGGGCATTTACAGCAATTTTTCCTTGTCTTGAGATTCTGCCATCAATTGTCCCTATATATGCCTTCACTCTGCCATTTCTGTTTGTTAATTTCTTGATGTCATGTTACCATCACAAAAATGTTATGCAGTTATCTGAAATTCCTGTGAAATTTGATATGCCAGAATAAATAAGTTTCTCTAGTCAATGTCAGTAGTTAGTTTTCTTTAGTCATAACCTAGTGGTTTGCTTAAAATCTACAAGGATTAGCATTTATAGTCAACAACCTAGAATTAGAGTATCTCTATCTTTTAAAATAAAAAGAAATACAGAAATACAAATGAACTAGATGTTACTAAAAGACTATTAATCAAAAATCGATATTTTTGTTTTAAAAACCTAGAGATACTCTACTTCTTAGTCATTGACTACAAATGTGTATTTGTTTTGCAAACCACTAAATAAGTTACCCTTATAGTCAGTTAAAACTTATCAGTTGAGCAACATACAAGTGCATGAAAGTGTTCACGAGTGACATGCGTTCAAGTAACTTTTCTGATGTTTAGTAGTTTTTAAACTCAGCCTTGACTAACGCCTAATTCAATGACTATGACGTATAGTTGCGGCTCAATAAAAGAGGCAGTTGGCGACAGTTCAACAAGACACTACTTCGATGTGATGACAGCCTCTTCATTGAAACGATTAACATCATAGTAACGCAACACATTGTAGTGAAGGGATAGCAAAAAAGACACTGCGCGTGAAATTCTCTGTATAAATTACCGAAAGTTGGTAAAAAGTCTAGGAGAAGAGTTTGACGATAGGACACTACTGCGTTGATATAGTAGTGAAAATGGAGAAGAGTTTGATGTTGGTGTTGTTTCTGATTTCGATTTCGAGTCTGGTGTTTGCTCAAAATGACAGTAAGTGGGAATCTTATTAGAATTGAAAGCAAACATTGTAATTTTTATTCGAAGGTTTACAGAAATCTTGTAGGAATTAAACGTTTATCTTAAATATTTTTGTTTAAAGGTAAAATTAAAGTTATTAGGTAAAATTAAGATTAAAAAGATAAAAAGATAAAAGATAACATTTAAAGACTTTCTGATTTATGAACTTGAAATTCAATTCATAATAATTGTAAATTAGTAAAACTGATAATAAATTAAATGCCATAGTCTTATAACATGAATTTTAGTCATCTATAGTTCTGTATTTCAAATGACAAATCTCTGAAAATGTATTTCTGATGTAAATCATGTAGGCTTAATTAAATTATTCAAAATGTAATCTTTATAATATCAATAAATTATTTTAGGCATTCAATTTAAGCTCCTCAAAAATTTCATAAACCATTTTAATGCAGCTACCACATTGGTTAATTCGACTTTTTCGTCATCGAATTGCCAATAAAGTTCTTTTAATTGAAAACTATTCAAAAAAGTTGCCTAGGATGGAGCGTCTACACTCCACAGCACACAATATTATACTGTATATCGGGAAATTTACAGCAATACTGACTAAAGACCAACAAAATATGATTGTGATTTAATCCGTGTAGATAATAATCTGTTTTAATTTGAACTTATCTTTATGAGCATTGTAGGATAAATCTTTTTTTTCATGTATTTCTTTTTGTCTCGCTGATTATATACTAGAGATTATTCAATATAGCCAAAATATAAAAAGCTTTATGCAATATAAATATTATCTTATCTTAAAAGACAAATTAGCCTTTGATTTAAGTAAATTAATTTGAACATATCTAATAAATTAGTTTATAATTAAGCATGTAATTATAAAAGAATTATAGTTAAGCAGGTAATTATTTAAAATATAAGCATATTTATAAAATATTGGCATAATTTGTTATTTATAAAGTCATATACATTTATTAAAGTCATATGCATATTTATTTTCAGTTAAGCTCCCTCCTTCATTGGTGGATAACTTATCATCCGTTCCACAGTACTATATGGTAGGAAAAACTGTTGTTTTAGAGTGCAAAGCAACTGGTACTCCAACACCCAGGTGATATAAGTGTAGACCATTTATTGACGTATGATTGTTAGTCATATTTTAGAAGTGTAATTGCTTTTTATCAATACTTATAAAAATGAGTTTTAGTGTGAAAGACACTTAAGTCACAAGTGTGTGATAAAATCTTCAAATTGCAAGGATGTTAATTGTTTTTATTTTGAGTATTATCAGTAAAGAGGCTTTAAGATTTACCAGTTTTCGTCTGTTGTTCATCAAGATTTTTAAAAAAGTATGCCCAAAAATGTGGCAATTTTAATCAATTTGTTAAATAAGATTATTGTTTTTGAAATTAATGACTCACATTCGATCATACAATATTAAAATTTCAATGGTTTCAAAATGTTATATGACGCTTAATTTAGTTTAATGAGAGATCAATGCAACTTTCAAATACAATTATTATTCTGAATTTTCAATATTCATTAAACAAAAGAGTAACTTTTATAATAATAAAGTTTGCACTTCAAATTAAAGTATATGCTGGAGACCTAACATGAATAACCAATCATTTATTGTTAGTAGCTTTAAACTTTGATATATTAGAGACTTCAAATATTTTATCAAGAAATAGAATTATATAAATTATAATTGTTGACATATTCTAGTCAGTTTATATATATTATTCTTGTTTCATTTCATTGTATTCTTTTAAAAAAAATTTGACATAGTACATTTGGTATATCCTCTATATTTTTCGTTTAAAAGAGTGCTCATTTTTGAAGTGTTTTAAAATTTATATACTAACCTAATTATGTATTAGTATATATTTTAAAAAATGATTAAAATTTATAATTTTTGAATACAGTGTTTGTTGGTACAAAGACGGAAGTGTTATTTCTGTGTCAACTCCTGGCATTTCCTTTTCAAACGACTCTTTAATTATTAACCAAATATCAGCATCAAACACTGGTTACTACCAATGCACGGCCTCAAATACTTGGGGATTAGCTCAAAGCAACGTGGCCCAAATAAATTTAGCTCAACAAGGGGCGTTCCCCAATGATCAGACTATCAATCAGAATAATGTGGCAGTGGGGGAGGGGCTTATGATCCCTTGTCAAGGGGCTCCCACATCGATACCAGATAAAGCATTTTCATGGGCGCTGACAGACAGTATTGGTTCGAAATATCAACTGATCGTACCACAAACAAATCGACTCCAGATGGATGACTTTGGTGAGTTGATTTTTACAACTTAAAATTGTAAATTGCAACTGAAACAATTCATTATGTTACCACTATTTTTGTTTTATATTTCAGTTTGATTATTCTTAAATATGCTTGTTACTTTTTATCACTTTTAAAGCTACCTTAGCTACATCATTATAATCTCTTAATTTTAGTAATAATGGTTGTAAATCTTTGATGTCTAATAGTAGAACAAACAAATTATACGATTTAAAAAACAATTGATATAATCCTTTACAAAAATTAAACTGTCATTTAGTCAGCAACTCAATTTTGAGATATTTTTCCTCTTTATCTATTGCTAATATAGTTGTTTATGTTTCTGTTTAAGGCACACTCTATTTTGCCTACGTGTTGCCTTCTGACAATGTTACTCTGATGTACCTCGCCTGCAATGAATACAACGCATTTCTTGATACGATGGCAACAGGCAGCTATACACGGATCCTCATCTCAGCTCAGGGTTAGTCATCTCAACATTGCTTACATTTCTTAACTCTTACAAAGAAATATTCTGATTTTTTAAAATGTATTTCTGCGTTGAAATATTAGAGGTTATGTTACATAACCTCTAATATTCTAAATCTAGCAATATATTTGAGTAAGTCTAGACAAAACGGACAGTTGTAAGAATTATATTTATTACCGTAGTATTTGTATTACTATTTTTTTTAAGGTTTAATGAATTTATTTTATTATTTAGGAAATATGACCATTGATGGAAATCGCACAGAAATAGATCCCGTTTCACCTTCGCCTGCTTTCGCTTATGTTTTACCCAATAAGCCGACTGTCAATCAGGAAGTCAAGCTACGATGCTTTTTTTATGGATAGTAAGTTGTTAGACTGACTAAAAATACATGATAGTAATTTTATTTTAGAGGAGATTTAATTTTATATTCTTTGTAGTTGTATAGGGGTACATAGGTAATTTAATATCAACTGTATAGAAGCAGCACAGTAAAATATGTTGTTATTTACAAAGGATATCTTGCCAGTGTTGTTTTAGAGATTTTTTTCGCTTTTATAGTTTTATTCATGGCCAGGGGGGGTTAGTTTAAGGTTAAAAGGTTAATTCAATTTATTATTAAAAAGATCAATTTTTGCAATGACGAATATTGCATAAATTCAACTATAAAAAAATTCAGTGGAATTTCAGTACAATCAAAACCAAGTCACACTGTACAGTTATCTGACTATGCTGAATGATTTGTTTTTTTGTAGTCCACTGCCTACAATCACATGGTCCAAAGATGGTAGCAATGTAAGTCAAGATTTACTGACGAATTTCAGCACTACATTGACCATACAACGTGTTCAACTCTCAGACGCTGGGGAGTACGTCTGTACTGCAGGGAGTGTATCACAAACTGTCACACTCACTGTAGGAGGTATGTTAACATTAAAAATAGAGTTAATTAAGATTAAACAATGAAGATAATATTGCTTTATGAATACACTAGACAAAAACTATAGGATAACTAGGAATATGTTAACCCATATTAATCCAAAATAATAATTCTGTAGATTAGTAAATCTACAGAGTAATAAAAAAATTACAGATAATTATGTAGATTAGATACATTTTTAGAACAAGTACATTAAGTGAAATAAATGTAGATTTTAGAAGAAAATAAATAGAATCTTGATGTTTTTTGTTATTTAGCCACTCCTAGTTTCAGTTCTATAATTTATCGACCTCACAATATGAATATGACAGAAGACCGGAACGCTACATTTATCTGCAACACAAACGCTACTCCTATTGCCTCTGTTTCGTGGTTTATTAATGGTGTCAGCATTGAAAGTAAGTTTTTTGCTCTCAATTTAAGTTATTAACTTTTTGCGTTTATAACTATTAGATTTAGAACGTAATGATATTAGACTAATAAATTAGTTTAATAAATTAACACGTGATTTTTGATAGACAGATTGAAAGAGATCTACACTTTTTTTCTTCAATATAAATACACATCTGTTTCTATCTGTCTATTAAGAGTACTCAGTGTTAATTTACTACATTAAAAATTAAAACTTTAACTTGTTGTTTAAAATTACTTATTGATTTAAAATTTTCAGAGACTTCATATTATTCGAAATTGTCTTTCAATGAGAATAACACGACGATGATGATAACGAATATCAGTAAGCAGACAGATCTATTTGTTGTTCAGTGCAACGCTAGCAATAGCTATGGTTTCATATATGCTGAGGGATATCTCAATGTTTTACGTTAGTACATTGCATAATAATTAAATACGTATTTTTATTTGACTTTTTAAAAATCTATTAATTACTTTATTGAATATACAGAAAATTTTCAGTTTACTTTTAGTGAGCTTAGCTAGAGCTCATACTTGATAATGAGATAATGGACATAGTCAATTATAGCCTGAGATTGTTCAATGTCATTTCACAAGATGACTTTTATGTGTTTGTGTTTAAAAAATTATTGCTATGTGTTTAAAAAATGATGTGCAAAATTTCTCAGATTACAATCATGTTATTTTGGCGTAATTTAGAGACTTGCTTATTAATTTATTTTGTATCCCATATTCTGAAAAAATTCCTGATTTTTTTAGAATATGGGATTATTTATTAAAAATAGATAATTAACAAAATTTTACCAGTAACTATTTTATGATTTTACAGTAAAGACCCAAATCGCTTACTTCTCCCCACTCTCTCAAGTGCTGATCCCAGGCGAAAACGCATTATTCTTCTGCAATGGAACTTCAGACCCAAGCACACCAGTCACCATAACCTGGTGGCATAACGGTTCCCTGAGTGATAGCAATGAAACAGTGGTATCTGATAATGGCCAAGTGCTGACAATTGCATCTAGCAATACCAAGTCTGATCAGGCTTTAGCAGGCAGCTACTACTGCGTGGCAAGCAACAAATACAGTTCTGCAGAAGCGTATGGGAATCTATCATTAAGTGCTGTTAATAATAGTGCATCTGATAATACTTCTGGTATAATTGGGTTGTTTAATCAATCAACTTCGATTGCATCAGAGTCAACTATATCTGCAAGTACTACAACACTGTCTAGTAGTGACGTATCAGTATCTGGAAGTACTACACCAGTATCCAGCAGTTCTATATCAGTATCTGCAAGTACTACAACACTGTCTAGTAGTGATATTTCAGTATCTACAAGTACTACACCAGTATCCAGCAGTTCTATATCAATAACTACCATAACTGCATCAGTACCAGAATCTAGCATTTCTGAATCGTTATCTACAAATACCAGTCAAATATCCACCAGTACTTCATCAGTATCTACAAGTACTACATCAGTATCGCCAGTATTTACCAGTACTTTACCAATATCATCAAGTACAATATCAGTACCTATAAGTACTCAATCAGCACCTCCCACTCCACCCGTTAATGACACATCATCTGAGCCAATTCAAGAAACATCAGAACAACCAGTACAATCAACTTTGATGTCATCAATATCAGCAGTTTCTGTAGGAATTTCATCTACATCTTCAATGCTTGCTTCTTCATCTTCAAATATCACCACAGAACCAACAAGTACATCGACATCTCTTACATCACCTGTCAATAAGATGTCATCAGAAATAAATACAGATATCCCATCTAATATGACAACAACAGCTACTACAACTACAATTTCATTATCAATGTTATCAGATTCTACTACGATATCAACAACAACAACGTCTGCAGCAGTTGTGGTAGGCGCTAACGTAACAACTTCAATGCCATCTCCAGCTAATAATTCTGACTTAATTACTGAAGCTTCTGCAACATCAATTACCTCTACAACTACAATTGCATCATCAATGTTACCAGACTCGACTACTGTACCAACAACAACAACTTCTGGAATATATGTAGTTGGTTCAAACGTGTCAACTTCAATACCACCGTCTCCGTTTAATAATTCTACATTATCAGAATCATCTACAGAAACTACAAGCACATCTGTATCAAATGGTTCATCTATTGCAACATCTACATCAGGATCAACTACTGTATTCATAATAAACAAATCAGAACCTACACCTGATAATGTGACATCAGTGGGACCATCAGGAGAATCAATTGGAATGTCAACAACTCTTGTTACTTCCACATTATTGTCCTTACCGAGTAGTTCAGTGCCAACAATTTCAACATCAATACCTCCTCCTCCAGCTGTCAACACAACGTTACTAATATCGGGATCAAGCACAGAATCTGCTGCATCATCATCGATATCACAAAGTTCAGTATTTGAAAGTAGTATATCAACAGGATATGAAACGCAAAGTAATACAAGCACAACACTCGCAGGTTCTTTGACCACTGGTT
Source organism: Oconnorella tubifera (assembly GCA_034700105.1). Lineage (NCBI taxonomy): Eukaryota > Metazoa > Annelida > Clitellata > Enchytraeida > Enchytraeidae > Oconnorella > Oconnorella tubifera. Next base: position 8,208 of record JAQIXG010006481.1, read on the forward strand.
CAACTCCATCTCCTGATAGTGGTCAGTATTTTTATCATTTGGAATGTAATAAATTTAACCCATTTGTTTTATTTTTAACCTGTTCAAGTCCAAAAATATTAAACAAATCAGTGTTACAAATTAGAATTAATACATAAACATTTACTACTGTAGCTGACAAAAATAAAAAACAATTCTCATATTTATTAGGAGTACCATTAAATAGAAATTACAGGATTTATTCTAGAAATTATTGCTCAATTGAAACATTCAATTTCACTTGCTTGTTATCAAATATCACTAAAAGCAGCAAAACTGCAAAACTGAATACATTTTCATTAAATTATTATTTTTTATTTATTTCAAATTTTTATTTTGATTTAAAGTGCGAGTTCCCCCGAGCCTGATATTTGTGACTCTAACCAAGACAGTCATCTACTACAAACCTAATCAGGATCTGCAGCTAGAGTGCCAGGCTACTGGGACCCCTGCCCCCACGTAATTATATTACATTCTATTTTCTTCACTTCATTTAATTTTAAGAAAATTTGTCGCCGAATTTTGTATGAAACTTTTTTAAGAAACTAAGAGTTATAGATTACAGTTATTTTATGGTTTTTAGTTGTTTCAGCTGTGATCTTTCAATTTGATGAAATTGTATAGTTAACTTAGTTGCTAAATAGTTTTTATTAAAACGAAATGAAATATTTATGATACATCTTTCTATGAAATATTTGTAGTCTATTATATTCTGTGAATAGACTATGGTTTTGCAATGTTCATTTAAATTTATTGTGATACTTTCAAATGCTCAATTTTTTGAGAAATACCTTTTCTTATTCAACAGGATTACATGGCAAAAAAATCAAGTGTCAATCATAAAAGGCTCTGCCCCTTCTAACTACATCTTCTCAAGTTCAAGTAGTGTTCTTACTATTACTCAATCCAGCCAATCAGACGCGGGCTACTATCAATGCTTTGCAGCCAACCAATGGGGTATTGCGTACAGTAACGTTACGTTTATACAGTTGGCTTACCAAGGATCTTTTGTTTCTGCTGCTACCATTTCGTACGATGTCGTAATTGGATCTGGGTTAAAGATTGCATGTACAGGAGCCCCAAGTTCTGTACCCAGTCCAATTTATTCATGGAGCGTTACGCAGACAGTAAACAGCTCAACGTCTGTCAGTATTTTAACAGAAGATGATAGAATACAAGTTGACATGGAAGGTGGTTATTGTTATTCAGTATAGATTTAATATTTTTCTTATATTTGCTATATCTTGCTGCAATAAGGTGTAATTTAAAATGTTTATTTTCACTGTAAATTAGTAAGGTATTTTTCTCTTTATTAATTTAGGAAATCTGTACTACGCTAACACAGTTCAGGGAGATATTCAAACTGACGGCTATCTTTCGTGCATGCAACTAAATTCATTTTTGGAGACAACTGTATCTGGTAGTCTATCCGTCATAGTTGAAGTGTGTAAGTAATAATATTATTATTGTGGCATGACTTAATCATTAGAATGACTTTGATTGGCTAACATTAATTAACTTTAATCATATCCTGGGATATGGTCATAATTGATCTTGTGGGTTACTTTAGTGCTTAGTTATTTTATTCAGACATCTAGAGATTTCTATAAACTGGTGACAAAATAACTAAAATGCTTAATATTTTTGAAATCCTTTTAATCTAATATCGGACAATTCAAAATTGTAAATAATGTAAAACTTGTTAATCTAATTTTCTTAAAATTTGATGTGTTCACAGCTCAATCTCAGTCCCCCCAGACACAGATTGCGCCCACTACTGCATTCATCTACAGCTCAATGAAAGTAGCCTTACGTGGTCAGCCGGTTCAACTGAAGTGCTTCTTCTATGGCCTGTATGAATTCATTTATTTATATTTATTTTATTTACTACTAGGAGAAAACCAGTCTTGCAAAGAGTATTTTATGATATATAAGTACCATAAAATAATTCTTGCAAGATGGGTTTTTCTTCTATTTAAAAGAATGATTTAATATAAGAAAGAGGTTTTCTCCTAAATAATCTTATTAAATAAAAAAAATATTTCTATAAAAGA
>JAQIXG010006482.1:0-10279 GCA_034700105.1 Oconnorella tubifera
GGGATCATTAATTGATAGTCCATAGATCATTAATAGATAGTCCATAGATCATCAATTAATAGTCCATAGATCATTAATTGATAGTCCTGGGATCATTAATTGATAGTCCATAGATCATCAATTGATAAAGCGTAGATCATCAATTGATAATGCATAGATCATTAATTGATTATGCATAGATCATTAATTGATTGTTCATAGATAATTAATTGATAGTCCATAGATCATCAATTGATAATGCATAGATCATTAATTGATAGTGCATAGATCATCAGTTGATAATGCATAGATCATTAATTGATAGTCCATAGATTATTAATTGATAATGCATAGATCATTCATTGATAGTCCTAGGGATCATTAATTGATAGTCCATAGATCATTAATAGATAGTCCATAGATCATCAATTAATAGTCCATAGATCATTAATTGATAATGCCTAGATCATTAATTGATAGTCCATAGATCATCAATTGATAATGCATAGATCATTAATTGATAGTCCATATCCATAGATCATCAGTTGATAATGCATAGATCATTAATTGATAGTCCATAGATCATCATTTGATAATGCCTAGATCATTAATTGATAGTCCATAGATTATTAATTGATAATGCATAGATCATTCATTGATACTCCATAGATCATCAATTGATAATGCGTAGATCATTAATTGATAGTCCATAGATCATCAATTGATAATGCATAGATCATTAATTGATAGTCTTGGGATCATGAATTAAAGATTAATTGATAGTCTATAGATCATTAATTGATTGTCCATAGATCATCAATTGATACTCCATAGATCATCAATTGATGGTCCTTTTATCATCAATTAATGATCTATGGATTATTAATCGATAATTCTTGTATTGTTAATTGATGATCTATGGACTATTGCTCAATGATCTACGGAGTATCAATCAATGATAGATGAACTGTGAATCAGTGATCTATTGATCATTCAAATCGTACTGAACCTAATTTCAGTGTGTTTTCTAGTATAGATTGACATTTTTATTTTTAAATATTTGAATGTTTTAAAACTATGGCATTGTAAGTAAATGTTAGAAAATGTAAAACGATTTCTTAAAACTGTTTTCATTACTTGTAGAAGTTACATAGCTGACATAAATTAATGTAAGTATTTCAAATCTGACCAGAGTTTTATGTTTCTTGTTGCAGCTGTTATTGTACCGGAATCAGAAAGAAAGTTTAAATGCGACTGGACTGACTGTGGCAAATCATTCAGTCACACTGATAATCTCAAAGTCAGTCTAATTTCTGTATAAGTAATTATCTTGAGCGAATATTTCATGGATTAGAACTCTGGAGGATAGTTTCATATCCAGTGTTCTGCCACTTGAGAAGGTTTTGTGTGAAAGTATTTGTAGAGGAATCGATATTACGTTGAATTGGTTGCATGTCAAAAACAGATTATTTCAAACAGAAGTGCTAAGCATAATCCTAGCCCTTAATCTTGTAATTTCATGACCCATATATTGTAAACCATGTCATGAACTATATGTTATGAACCAAATGTCATAAACCATATGTCATGAACTCATATGCCATGAACCAAATATAATTTACCATGTGTCATGAACCATATATCATGGACCAAATGTATGAACCAAATGTCATAAACCATATGTTATGAACCATATGTTATGAACTAAATATCATAAACAGCATATCATGCATAACGCATTTGTCATGAACCATATGTCATAAATTATATTTTCTTGAAACATATGTTCAGTGTTTGCTTTCTGACGCCAGGTTCATTATCGCCGTCACACAGATGAGAAGCCCTTCCCCTGTCATAGATGCTCCGCCGCGTACAGACAGAAAAGTGGACTCAAATACCATCTGGAGAAAGTCCATGATGAGAAGTCGACCAGTCGACCAGGGAGGAGGAGGAAGGATGCCCTGCCTGTCTGTCTCAGTGGGCAGAGGCGTGGCCCTGTTGCTGAAGGGCCCGGTGGGCGTGGCCTTGGTTCTGAGGGGCCTGGTGGTGGTGGACTGAGGAATAGATATGGGCCAGAGGGTTCGTTACTTGGTTTTGCTTGATAAGAGAAATGAATTAATGAATGCAATCTCATTATTGTTTTTCTTTTATTTATTAATTATTTTATTTTCTCATTCTTATTTAGAATTATAGATTATATTAATAGTTCTGGAGTTAATAATATATATTGTTTTATTTTGCTAAATGCAGACAAATATCATATAATAGATCAAATATATAAAAAGAAAATTAATATGTCAATTAGTATTAAAGTTCATTAATGTTATATTGAAACGAAATATTTACAGCGGATCTCATTTTAACAAATGCCCAATGTAAATCAGTGTCACAGAAAGATAACACTGATTTCAATTGACTACAGTTTAATTGAATTATTTTATAATTCAATGGAACTAAATAATTCATTGCGTTCTAACTCTGCCACGTTTCTTAACCTTGACCTTGTGCGTTCTAATCTTGACCTTATGTGTTCTAACTTTGACCTTGTGTGTTCTAACCTTGACGTTGTGTTTTCTAACCTTGACATTGTGTGTTCTAATCTTGATCTTGTGTGTTCTAACCTTGATGTTGTGTGTTGTAACCTTTACCTTTTATATTTTAGCCTTGACCTTGTGTGTTCTAACCTTGATGTTGTGTGTTCTAACCTTGACCTTGTGTCTTCTAACCTTGACATTATGTGTTTTAACCTTGACCTTGTGTATTCTAACATTGACCTTGTGTATTCTAATCTTGACCTTGTGTGTTCTAACTTTAACCATCTCTGTTCTACCTTGTACTGATATGATTGTCTGCAGGCGGTCAGTCATCATGGACGCCTCATCAGAACAACGTTGGGTTCAGCGTCACTTCGTCCCAGCAGCGTCAGTCAACTCATCCCATTGACGCCCAGGATTGGAGGGCCTTGGAGGGGGACATGGGGAGGAGAGGTGGGGGGACAGCCGGGGGGGAGGGGGGAGGGACAGAGGCGGGAGGGGGAAGGAAGAGGAAGATAGAGAATATAGAGGACGAGAGATTGAAGAGACAGAGATGTATGGATAAGTACGGTGAGTGTGTACAGTTTAATAACTCAAATAACGTCAATATGAAATACAAGGTACCCCAATAAAATAACTTTGACTAAATTAATTTTAGTGTCTGCGTCTGTAAGATCGTCCCTGGGTGATTAAACAGATGGTTAAACTTTTTATTGATTCATTTATTGATTAACCCGACAAAATGACCCCGAATGCATTTAACCCGACAAGACGTCCTGACAAAACGATCCTAAATACAGTAACCCGACAAAATGACCTTGAATACATTAACGCGACAAAATGTCCTCGAATACATTAACCCGACAAAGTGACCAAAATAGATTATCTCGACAAAACAGCTAAGAATATACTCATCTGACCAATCAGCCCTGCATACATTGACAAGACAAAATGGCACCATCAATTTATTACGTAATCATAATTCAAACCATTCCTAAAGTTAACGCGAAATCTAATCCTAACCCTAATATTTATCCTAAATCTAATCCTAACTCCAACCATTAGAATTTGTTGTTGGGGTTGATATGACGGTCACGGTAAGTAGATATTTTAACAAAAAAAATGAAATTTTTTAAATAATATACAAAGTGAGCTGATGTGACGTCTTAAATGAAAATTCTCTCTTTTCAAAGACTACTGATTCTTTCAAACGTTCTTATTGGTTGTTTCAGATTTCCACGAAGACGAATCATTGGATGGACATTTTGATAAATTCAGGTCAAAGGTCGACGCGAAGGTCATTGGTTCAAGGCCAGGGTCAAGGTCAGACGGAGCAGACAGCCTTGGTGAGTTAGGCTTTCAGGATGAATGGATCGCAGGAGATCAATCGTACGAAGCTCCGCCTCTTTCTGGCTCTCGGCCAATTGCGTTTGAGTTGTCAAATTCTCATCCAATAGCGTTCAGTGATTCTCATCCAATAGGATTCAACCCGTCAATCTCTCGACCAATAGGCTTTGACACGTCTAGTTCTCATCCAGTGGGATTGCATCATGGCTCCGCCTCCCGACCAATAGCGTTCGAGTGCATGGATAATGCCTCGGCCAATGAAATACAAGAAGATAAAATACAGGATGATATGTTTAGAAACGACGTTACAAATGACATTAGAACACCTCGCAGTTTCTCAGAAACAGGAAGTAGTATCGCTCCTCGTAACTTTTCCTCCAATGAGCGCAGACCTCACGCGGACTTTATCCAATCTATAAATAACCTCGAGGATTACCCGAAAGTAAATTCACCTGGGTTTTCCCAGCGCGGTTATTCGACCCACAATCGGTTTGATGGTTATATGAGAAAGGACGATTCTGTGATGTACGGCAATGTCGTTGGTACACAGCGACACGAAATGTCGTCACCTGCGTACAGTTTCATGCGTAATGTTGAGCAGAGAAACAATGCGTCAGAAACGTATGACAGTTTTACGTTGATACAAAAAAAAGAAACGATACAATCACCTGGCTATCAGTTTGCGTTGAACTCAACGTCGCCAAATGATAAAAGAATCTATGACAGCGAACGTAATATCGATATTAAGCTACGTGATATTGATAATGCGTCTGATTTAAATCATCGTTTCAACATAGATCAAAATGTAGTTGATCACGATATTTCATATCTGCCTGTCAGTTTTGATCACGCGGCTAAAGTTATAAAGATGGAAGACAGAGAGTGCGAATCGCGCTATGAGTTTTCTCGCAGCGCCAGCAGAGATAATCCGATGTCGAGCAGTTCATCTTTGGCATCGAGGAGATGCAATACTGCAGAGTTGTACGTGGAGGGGGGGCTAGGTACGGGGTACAAGTCACCGGGGGGTGTGTCAGGGAGGGTGTCGGAGTGTCATAGCGGGGTATCAGTGGGGAGTGACAGGGGGAAAGTGAGGGAGGAGGAAGGGGGAGGGTATGTGGGGAGCCAGGGGTCGTCTGTGATTGGACGACTCGGAGAGAATGCTATTGGTTACGGGCAGTATGGAGGGACGGAGCTAGAGGGCGCGCTGTCACCTCATTGGATACAGGATGAGAGGAACGTCCAATGGCAGGCGACGAGTGATACGCATCTGGCCAATCAGAACAACAGAGAATGGCAGGCTCCACCCATAGTCCAGCCAGCAAATAGAAACGATTGGCAGACCACTCCCATGTCTCAGTCAACCAATAGGAACGATCCGTGGCAGGCTAGCCCAATGGATCAACCGACCAATCACGACGGTTTATTTCGCGGCTGGTGCGAGCCAGAAGCTCAGCCATTGGTTGACCGCCTGGCCAATCAAATCAGAGATAACTTTCCTCATCGGGGGGCGGGCAGTGACTCCGCCTACCAGTGGCCCCCGGCCAATAAGCAGCCAGCACGTAGAGAAGGATCAGCATTTACTGCTAACATTCCCTCTCATGATGTCCAGGATTCCCAGCGTGGGAATCTTGATTACCACAAGCGAGTGGGAACAAACCCCTACCAAAGTTACCACGCTGTGACTGACTACCCCGGAGTGGTAATGCGCCGGTCGGTTGATGATGCACGTTATGATAACTACTACGAGTACGCAAGTGGTAATGATTACAGATCTCGAGCAGGGTTTCCACTTAGCGAGGAAAGACGGTTTTACCTGCAGGCGAACGCGGGCTACCACCAAGGTGAATGCCCCGTGGCTGTGGAGGGAAACGGGGGGATCTTTGCCCCCCATCAGGGGACCTATGGGGGAAGGATGGGATATGAGGGGAGGGAGGGGTGGGGGCAGGAGTGCTTTCCTCCGAATCAGGATCAAAGTCAGACGTACCACAGGTCGATGTTGTATAATATGGTTCCCAGATATTTCTGATGACTTCGATATCTTTTCCATTTCAGTTTGAAACTGACGGGCAGAGCTGACGGATACTTTTATTTTGTCCGTAATGTTTTAACGTCTGTGTGAAACTCGCAAATTTGATCGAAATTATTTTGAAATATTTACTGGCTGTGAAGTATTTTTAATTTTTTAATTTTTGTTTTAGGTTTGCCAGGAAATTGTAAATTTCTACAAGTTTCTAGAAGATTATGTTACGCATATGTCGGAGTAATAATTCCAATGATGAGCTAATTTTTTATGCGTTAAGTGCGCGTTATAAAGCGTGTTAAATAAAAAAAAATCCTATGGTGTACAAAGTATATTAAGCTAAGTTTGTTAGTTACATTTTAACTGGTCATTAAGTATCTTAGATGTTTACAAGAAATCAAATGTTGTTTTGTTTAGTTGGTAAAATGGATTGACGATTTGTTGGAGTGATGAGTTATAGTAAACGGCAACCCTTTTTATTTATTACAATTATTACATTTATTTTTTATATATATATTTAAAATGGGTACTGCAGTTTTCAGGCATTAAATGACGGATATACTTGTTTTAAAGTTTTTTATTAATAACTCGTTTTATTATAATTAAACGGCTGTTAACTAATTTTTAATTTATTACTCGACTTTTAATTAATTTTAGTTAAGTAATTGATTTATTTTCAGTTTAATAGCGAAACATAACTAACAAATATATAACTGTACACTCTAGTTGTAATTATATTTTATATTTTACATTTAGTAGATTTGTTTAAGAGGCGAGTGTTGGGTTTCTGCATACTTTATAAATAGTCTTCTGTGCTGATGTGACGTTCAGATTTCGGGTTGGTTATGGTTAGGGTTATTAAAGGAATTGACAGGGTTCATTTATCAGATTAGCGTATTAAGGAACGTTTTGTCAGTTTATTTACATTGTTACATTTTCTTGTCAACATTAATAGAGAAATATAATTTAAAAGATTAAATTTTATCAAATTAATTTGTATATAATGATTTAATTATCTCTAAATAATCTTTATCAGACATAGTTGTTTCAAACTTTTCTTGTACAATAAATCTCTTTCTATACAATCTAGCACACGATATATTGGAGAAATTAGATTAATTTGTATCTAACAGCTTAGAAAGGATGAAATTGTGAGATTATAGATTGATCTGCAAGTTTTTAATTTTTGTGTTTTTGTTTGACTTGGGTATTTTGTTGACAGGGTAGTTTGGTTTCTATTGTTTTGTGTTTACACTTGCAGCAAATCTTTAGTTCTCTGTTTTATGGCTAATTTTAATTTTTGTTAGCGTTCATAACAGTATACTTACCTTACATGAGATTGCATTCGTTTCTTAAATATCAGAGCTAAATATTTAATTTAAATAGTTATTTCTCTCTTAATTCGTCAATTTTATTCAATTAATAATAAAATTACAGAAATCATTATATATGTTAAACTTTAGTATGTTCTTTTATGAAGTTCATAAATTATTAAATAAATAATAAATAAATAATAAAATAATAAATAAAATAATAAATAAATTAAATTAAATAAAACGTCTTTTGTTAAAAAAAATGACGATTCTTTTGTCTCATTATTTCCAAGGAAAATTATTTACTGCACTGCGCTAAGAGTCAATCATTTTGAATGTTATAAGCACATCCAGTTCACTTGCTGCATTTTTATGCTGATGTGACATTAATAATCTAGACCGTAGATTCAAGCTCTGTAGTCAAAATTATGTCTATATATGATATTTTATACAGTGATTTTCTTGTCAGTAGAATTACTTTTTCCATGTAATTGAGAAAGTAATTCATTACATTCTAAGTCACAGAAGTTGCATTTTAGTCAGAAAACTGTCATATCTCTTCATTATTATGTTTTATGATATATAGATCCATGATTTTTCCACTCTATCTTATCATATATTACAGTATATACATATATACAGGGTGTTGCTGATATTCTTTTGCTTGTTTATTTCACGAAATAGGTCAGTGTGTAAATATTTACACAAATGCAAATATAGAGGTATATTGCAGTTTCTTATATACTGGGAAATACATCTCTTATAACTAATTTCTAATTACTTTCTTTATTGGAATATAGACTGAATAATGATTTAATGTTGATGCTAAGTTATATAGTTTGGGCTGGCGATTATTATTGAATTTAATTGACAACATGCGATGAGAAGAACTTCATGACTGAATATAACATCAATAGTTAATAGTCTTGTCAATAGTTAAGCTTTCGTATACAAAGAAGCTACTGTATTAATAAGGTTATCATTACATAGTGTAGCTTATTGATTCATAATTATAAGATTAATATGCTATTATCATGTAATACATCTACTATTACCATAAAATTACATTTATAATAAATTATTTGAAAATGACTCATTTAGCATAAATATCAGGTTTTCAGTTGTGGACAAAACATGAGACATCTATTGAGTCTAGTGTTTATATCCAACGGTAAGGATATAATAATTCAATCAGCAAATGCTCTTTTTATGCTTATTTGACGTTAAGTTACAAATAAACAAAGTCTGTGTATTATCTCGATGTATTTGGTGAATTTTCTGTAAAGTATTAATATTCAATTTCATTTGCTTCAGTGTTTAAAAGTATTTTATTATACAGTATGTCAAAAGTTTCATCTAACTAGTTTTTGTGCTGTTTTGTTTAGAAATACTTTGAGTCTCGTTATGTTTTAATGGCATATTTTTTACTTCACTATTAAAGTAATAAATGTAAAAATTATGCACAAGTATTTGGGCTCATTGATGTTTCAGTCTGTGAATCATCAGTTGATCATCTGGAATCATCAATTGATCATATGCGAATGAATCATAAACTGATCATATTTGAATCATAAATTGATCATCTTCGTATCACCAATTAATAATTTGTGAATCATCAATCGATCATTTGTGGATCATAAATTGATCTTATTTAGATCATAAATTGATCATTTATGGATCAATAATTGATCCATAAATTGATTTTATACCAATTATTAATAAATAATTTGTGGATCATATATAGATCATCTGGAGATCATAAATGTATCATCTTTGGATCATAGATTGATCATATGTGGATCATAGATTGACTATATGCAGATCATTTATCAATCACGTTTTAATCATCAATTGACATCTGCGGATGTCAATTAGTATTAAGATGTAATTAATGAGTAATTTTCACTAAGCAATGAGCATGCTATACTTACGGTATACTATTGTATTTTTAACTCAGTACAACAATAGAACATGCATATTAGTACAACAAGTCAGTACAACAATAATATATAAGTAATATCTTTTGTAGCAAGTATTTGTTTGTAGGATTTTGTCAGACCACAGGCGTTTTTTTACGTAACTAAACTGGCTGCTGCTATGTGGCCTCTGTTGAATTAACTTACTGCAGTCTTATTAACGATGATGTTTATTGTTTTATTTAATACTTTATTCGATAACAGGGTAAAGACGGTTATTTGCGTTGTTGTGTTTTGGTTGTGATGTACTTGTGTTCGGTTGTGATGGTCACTTACTTGCAGATGCTTTCTACATACGTTTCTTTATTGCTGGTATACTGTATATAGAATATATTGAAGAATGTTCCGCCTTTCCCTCTACTGTAGACATAGGCTCTGACGATCTCATCTCATTTTTATCCTTTAAATATTTGAAAAGGGGCACTACGTGGACCCAATTAAATAAATCTTAAATTTACTGTCCTAGACACAGGGGTATCTGGTCAATTAAGGTCAAATCTGGTAATTATCAATTAAGATATATGCCAACCTGCTATTACAAAGTCTCAGAATTATTGAAAAGTTTAGATCGTATTTATTTTGTTTATGGTGGTTTTATACGATGTATAACTGCTATGGAATTATTGTACACTAAATGAACTATTGTTAAACTTTTTTATTATCGAAATTACATTTTTTCTGAACTTCTCATAAAAAATAAGATAGCGTTATTTATACGCACTATATTTTAAAAATCTCCTTTTAAATATGTAAACTTACCACCACAACATTTAGCAGTAGAAGTATAATAGTAATAATATTGTAACCGAGCTCATTTGTGAATAAGTTTTATAAGCCCTTATCCCATTATTCTTAAAGAATAAGTATTTACAGCGCTGCGTTATAAATCAAGCGTTCACTTATCACTCGATTTCTGTTTTCAGAGTTCATAATAAAGTCACTAAATTGTCTTTTTGTGCTGATGTAACGTTAATACGCAACAAACAGTAACTATTGAATTTGTGAATAGTAATTATGCGGTGTACAGTGTATCTTATCTCTAAGTATTGCATTTATTTTATATACATGCAAATTGTTTTGTAAAACAAGGCATAAAGTTATATACAGACA
>JAQIXG010006483.1:0-10279 GCA_034700105.1 Oconnorella tubifera
GCACAAACATTAGAATTACGACAGCTTCATGCTGATCTTTGTCTTTGCATGGTCATATTATGCATGATCATATTTCAGTGCGGTGTAATGATTTCTTTGATGTAAATATCAATTCTTATACATGTTGACATAACTTTAAATTGAGTGTTAAACGATCCTCATTGAATACTAAACAACACTTTTTTGTAATCGTGCTGTTGCTCCATGGAGTTTTTAACATTTGAAACTGTTAATGCAATATCTAGTGCCAGCTTTAAGTATCTGCTTACTAAATGTGATTTATCTAGTTTTATTTGGTTGCAATAATGAGATGCATGCATAGGCAGCAGCACTGGTGGTGATCTGTTAGTGGTTTACGCCCTTGGTCAGACGATTTTTCTATATATTGATCATAAATAAAGCAGTTACTTTGTATCAATTGAGTATGTCTAAGTTGTGTCATTGTGTGCCTATGTTATGATTTGTATATCTTGCATACCGATTGTATACTGTATTGTAATGTCTTACTTCTTGTATACCAAAACGTAAAAAATGGTTTTAATATTTATATGAATTTATATATTGAATAAAGATTTTTAAATACATAAATAAATATGTATCTCACGAGTGTAGGACATTTCCCGTCCCTGACATTCCCCCCCGGACATCTCCCTCAGACATTCCATAGATAAATTATTTAGGACGATAATACAGGCAGACCAATTGAGTAGCTTTAGTTTAGTAATTAGTAATTTAGTAATTAGTTTAGGTTTTCAAAATCTTCAATCATTTCAAAATAATTATCTTTCCATAGTTATATTAGAGTTAACTTTATAAAAAGTCTTGAAGAGAAAACTTTAAGGTAAAAAACATGATAGTAGATTAAGTCTTATAATTACATATTAATAAGGATAATTAAGTAGATTGGTTTGTGTGTTGAGCGCTGGCCTATTTCCTAAGTCTGCAGACACTTAATATCCCCCCGCTCGGGGTTGGGGACTACGCCCCTTTTTTTAAAAAGAAATTACTTTCTGGCAGATAAAAGATCCTACGCTCATTTTAATGAATTAATAAAAGACAGTAAAGATAAAAGCAGTTAAGATAAAAACATAAGATAAGAAAAGTCTCAAAAGGATTTTCTTAATACTATAACAGAGCTGAGTATTAATTCTGTTATATCTTCTCTATATAAAGATTAATTCTATTTCTTCTCAGTGTAAAATATTATTGTAGTATTATCTGAAAAATACAATCATTGATTACAATTTGAAACTATTAATTAAAGGTTTATTTCAAATTAAAACTTAATTTAATCAGCTTATTTAATTTATTAGTTAAAAGTAAAACAAATTAGTTATAATATAAAACAACCAATAAAAATAATTTTTTGATAATTTTTAATTATTTATTCTTTTCAATTGAAAAAAAAATATTTTTTTATTTAAATTTTAATGAAAATAATAATTATACAATAATTACTACTTTTATTATCCCGAGTGATCCCGAAGGTTAGCCATTCCAGACTATGTTTTTATCCATTTGATTTTATCCATCACTCGGGAATGAAGTACCGAGTAAAATTTTAATTTAAAAAATAAAAATAAATAAATAAAAATAATAATAATAATAATAATGAAGCCATATCACTTTAAACAATAAACGCAGACACATAATGTATATTTTTGGCATTTTAATGAAATTACGTTCACAGATACATAAGCTGCTAGACTTTAGTACAACATATATACGCGATTAGTCTATAATACAACACACTAAATTATGTACAGTAAGATAAAAGTTAATATAAAGTACTAAGGCTAAGTTAAATATCAATATTAAAAATTATAGATATCTAATATGAAACATTAAACAAATACATCAAGAAAATAATTTATATGTATACAATAATTAAATATATTTTATATAATAATTAAAGATTTTTAATTATACTATTACTTGCAACTTTAAATTATAATTATCATTACTATATTATTAAAACAATTTCAGCAATCAAAAACATAAAGTACTTTCTAATCTGCATAATAATAACTATTTTCTCACACTATAATTATGAAACATAAAGTATTGAATAAACTGTATTCATTTTTTAATACAAGTACAATGTATATTAGAATTAGATAATCAGAATTTCAGAAAAGCGAATATACTTTTTCTAATTCTAGGCAGTGTTGACTGTTGCTGTTGAGTCAAAATATATAGACAGTATTAAATACTTGTTCATGATTACAACAAAAAATCAATGTATTTAATTTGTAAAAATTTCGATAACAAAATACTAAATATCATGATATATTTAATAAATTAACTTCTAGAATCAATTTTGACTCATTTTGTGATTAATTCTATTCAATTGCTAACAAATATATGCTACCAATACTAATACAAATATTAGGGCTAATACTAAATTTAATTGCAGAAACCCTATAAAAAATAGTTTTAGTGCTAGTTTAGTGCTGATTTTAGTTAAGGCATACAAAGTCTAAAAACAATTCAGTCATTGAAGCTGATTCACATTATAGCAATCGTTTTACTTGTGTTAGATTCTATATTTTACTCTTGTTTAGACTAGGAACTATAGGAGCTAAGTTCCAGAAGTCGACATGTTTTGCAACTTGCTGCATCCTTTAACAAACCGCTTGTGATGATGATCACTCACTAATCAGTTATGACATCATAAGCTTCTGACATCATTAAAAAGAACTGACATTGTGTAATCAATTTAATCCAATATTAAGAATTTATCACAAGTGATGAATGCATATACCCGAAGATTCCATTAAGTCAAGTAAATATGAAAATGTTTTAGTACTTTAGTCATCAGAAATCATTACAATCAGTAGACAAGCAAAGCCTTTGTATAACTAGTGTAACTATTCCAAATACTAAACGGCAACAAGTGAAAAGATATCTATAGCAAATACAATATAAAATGTTTTGAAATAGAAATAAAATTAAGCATAAAAAATTTTTAACATGTAAATGAATTTGTATTATACTTGTCATTATTTAATATTAGATAATCAATTATCAATCATTATATCAATAGTTCAATCAACAGAAAGTGAAATCAATAAAATACATTACAATGAATTGTTTTGCTTTTACCAATTACAACAAACATATCTAAGCTAATTTGATACATATTGTAATCTAAAGTTCAATTTTCAAAAGCCTAGTTTTTCTCAACTTTTAAGCGAGCTTAACCAAAATTAAAAATTTCAAATGACATTAGAAAACTTACACAGGAATTTCCATGCAGATAAAAAGTTTAGAAAGAATTACTGAGAAAAAGTGTGAAAGATAGAATTAGAAGCAGCACAGAAAACAGCAGTGGTTGTCAATTTCTTCTACATTCTTGATGCAAAAAAGATGTATGAAAGGGCTTACATTAAAAGTCAAATATCTCAAAAAAAACTCTGAAAAATCCATAAGAAAAACTTTAATGTTAAACACTTCCTGCTGGAATTAACATTTTTTCCATTTTAGTATTTGAAAACGAACCGTAAAAGATTAAAGGAAAGTACAGACACACTAATTATAAGTTTATATAAAATTACAACACCAATTTAATTCTCGTAGAGTGTACTACTGCATATGTCCAATAATATGCACAAACAATTGTGTATACTTTTGTATAGTATAGTTTTAAAACAAGTGCATGACAACAATTGGACCATATACACAAAATAATATACATACATATAAATATTGTTGATATAACTTCAATAATATTTCAGAAAGAAATAAAATAAACTGATAAAAATAGTAACATTCAGTAGAACTGTTATCATGCCACTATGAAAGAAAATAAAACCACTACTAAATGACAACAACAATGTAATAGAATGAAGGCAGAACAGAGTTCATTCTCTTTATTCAGCGATATACTTTGATTTAATAGATAATATAAAAATATAATCGTGCAGGTTAAATCAATACCCATCACCCGCTGCTGATTGACACAAGAAATAGACACAACAAACAACAAAAATAAGTGAATATTTCAATATTCGAATATCAAATAATATTCTCTTATCACCACGACAGATAATGACTATAATGGAATAAAGCTATGATAGAATTATATGAAATAAAATTACAGTCTAACGATATTCCAAAATTAGCTAATATTAGTTACTCTGACATTGACACAATACTAACAAATTGTTGCTAACAAATTGATCTTTGTTTACATCAGCCCATGAGGCTACTCAATGACATGTTGTCAACTGGAAGTATTGCAACCATGGGTAAAAGCAACTGATTTGAAAGCACTCAACACAGTGCATTCAATTATTTTCTTTAGAACGACTTATTAAGTATATTACAACTTTTGAATAAATTTCTTATCTTGAAAATAAAGAAAACTTGCATAGTATTATAGAGAGAAAAAAACTGGAAAGAATACAAGAGATAAAAGAAAAGTAAGCTTACGAATGTAAATTAATTCAAATTATCTCATTCTGCAGATGAATAGCTGTTAAGATTGCAAGTAAATGGCTTACATTTAACTAATGATATTTGGGATATAAAAATCTTCTGTAGCAAGGCCTTCTTTTTTAGCATGCCCCGCCCCTTAACCCAGTAATACATGTCAATATAGACTCATGTGACTTAATAGAAGGCAATGTTGTCAAATATAGCTGTTATTTAATTGATTATTATAAGTGCCACATTTTCAAGTGCCAGATTTAGAGTCAGTATTTATAGTGACGATTGGGGCTAGCATAAACGTAAATATGTTAAATAGACAATCTTATGAATAGCCAAGAGTTAGGACTAACTAATATAACTAACTTAGGATTAACAATCTAGTTATAGAAAAAGGCTGGACTGGCTAGAAATGAGACCTTGCTATAAACTACTGTGCGATACGTAATGTAAAAAAAGAAAAAAACGATCATTAAAGAATATGATCAAATAATGATGCATGCATTGAACTGCCGAATAAAATGATAGAGAAAGATCTCAGCTTGAAAGAGTTAAATGACAATGTTTAAAGTCATCTAATTAATTGCTGTAACATTTTCACGACACTAATGATCAGCAATCATTCTAGTCCAATATATTCAATAGCTCACACTGAACATGTTTATAATTCATCTCAGACACCATATCATACACTAATAAAGTATTTCTACTACAGATTTAATATCTGCAAATGGTTCATTCAAACAGCAATAGGCAGTGATGATTGTAACTTACCATCACATCATCATAAAAAGGTCATTTAATGATGCTCTGTTAACTAGATAGAACTAACAGTACCAGTAAACACTGCGATTTTAAAGCCGTACATCAACTAATATTAAAAATAAAATATAGGAGTAAAACAATATTTAAACAATCCAGCCTCCCCAAGTGAAAATACACAGAGTAGAATACAATCGACTGTAATCTCAGAGATGAACTATAAACACATCAATAATATCAGAGCCTATCAAAGTCTCTGCTGCCCGTTATCAAACCGCTGTAACCCCTGACCCTGGATATTAGGCAGATGCATAGGAGGCAGAGTGTATCTCTGCTGCTTGGGCATCATCTGCTGCGGCTGCTGTGGCTTGGGCTGCGGCTGTTTAGTGACCATCATGGGTGGGACAGGAGAATGAGATATCGTTGGGCTGAGACCGGTAGAGTTTCCAAATAGTGTCGGCAAGTTTGAAGGGTAATTCTAAATAACAAAAATCAAGATCAGAATTTTATGATTTGAATTTAAAATAAGAAGTTTAAGCACATTGATTATAATTATATATATAAACAGGTTAAGTAGAATATATCTGTATTGCACTTATATAAATATAATTTACGGTAATTTCTAAATGAATCAATACAATGTTTGTAGAAAAGAAAAGAGAGACGAGACCATGACTCTAGAAGGGATCTTGTCATGTCTACGTTCTCTTCTCTGTGGGACCTCATCCAACATACGATCATACTCCCTTCTTTGTTCAAAGTAAGGATGCTCCAAGAGATCATGACAAGTCGCTCGCTCACTTGGATCCAGCTTGAAACAGCTCTAGACAAAACATGGAAAAAAAATCAAGTTAATAATTTGAAGAATTTAGTCTCAGATGGCTGCAAGTTTTTGATCATAATTTTGTTTATATTATATTTCAATATATTATAATATGAAAATGATATATTAATATCTCTATAGTAGTATGTCTAATTAAGAGTAGAAACTTGGAACTATTGATCGAGAGTTAGGTGCAGTAAATATTTTATTTCAGTATACATATAGTTTCATGTATATTTTAAATATTGCATATTATGTCTGGAACAATGCAAGGGACATAGATGTGTCTACCTTGATGCTGACCGATTCGAGTCCCAGGTTGGAGTCCTAGTAGTTTGCATATACTGAAAGCTATACAAGGTGCTTTTATAGATATGTACATTGATATTACAGAGATATAACTTATGGAATATAAGATATTATACTTCTACAATATTTTATTAATTTCTAGTCTTTGAATTTACATCTATTTCATATATTTTTGCATTTATAAACTTTTCATAATGTTTTTAAGCTATAAAATTTAAATATAACAATATTGTATAATATATAATATTGTATCATATATAATAATCAGTATTTACCCTATAATGGATAGAAGCATAAAGATATGTTT
The DNA here is from genome assembly GCA_034700105.1 of Oconnorella tubifera. Classification (NCBI taxonomy): domain Eukaryota; kingdom Metazoa; phylum Annelida; class Clitellata; order Enchytraeida; family Enchytraeidae; genus Oconnorella; species Oconnorella tubifera. The sequence continues at coordinate 6,633 of JAQIXG010006483.1, forward strand.
GTATTTGTAATAAATTATAATTATAATAAAAGACATGCTTGTTATTGCAGCCAATGAATTAAATTATTCACAAAATTAATGACACTTGATTATATAAAAAAATCAGTCATCATACGACTACTATTGACTATCAAACTAATTTAGTTAACCGAATTTAATAAGTGAAGTTAATTTCATTAGTCCATTCCAGTTAGTCTTTTTTGTTATAATCTTATATTGTCATATAAGTTGTAAGTTTATTGTAAACCTAGAAGTTATTAACAAAATTTTGATGATGATCCATAACCAGCACACAAATTACAATGAGTCAAAAGTTTGATTAATCTAGCAACAACGCAATGCTAAATTACATTATTCTTAAGTACTGCAATTTATTTTTGATAAGTAGTGGAATAGATGAATATTCCATTCGAATCAGATGAAATAGAAACAGGTAAAATAGAAACTAATATCCTTGCAGACTCCTTCTTGCAATCTATCTTTGATCAACTAATACTAAAGTACTCTGCAATAAAATCAAGTACTTATTTCAAGCATGGATATAATCTAACAGCAATATAGATGATTGATCATGAGAAGCAAGATCTATGCATTTATTATATTCAATTATATTCAATAGTAACTGAAAGGCTACAAAGATAAGAGAATGTTTTAAAGTTTTATTACAAATAAAAGTTAAATACACAATTGAGAATAATAAACTCACTGCTGATTAATAAATATAAATATAATGAAAAAAAAAATTGTGTCTGAATTGATGAGATCACAATATAGGTTATAATTTAAGGGGATCATGAAAATTTTAAAGGTTTTTGATCAGAAGATATATTTTATAAACTATTTCACATTTATATTTTAAATAATTAACCATTTTTAAGAAAATAATTAAAATTCATACTAGCAGCAATAAAAAACTTTGATTATTGATGGTAATTACTTATTTCGCTTATTGATGGTACTTACTTATAATGACAATAATAAAGATTCTGTTAGACTTAAACTAAATAATAAAAAAAACAGTAGAATACAAAATGGGCTGCGTTTTATTTTCTTTTAAAGAGAAAATAAGAAGTCAACAAAAGTGGCAAAAGTATAAAAATCATTGAATGATTTTTTACAAGTACAATGATCAATGGCCTTTAATGTACTACTTTATAAGTTGTACAAAATAAAAAAATTGCCAATATAACAATGTAAACATATTCAGAATTAAACATATTCATCACACCTGGGTTAAACCTTAAAATATTCAAAACATTAAACCTCAGTATTTAAAACATAATACACATAACATATATAGTATATTCATTATTATATATTAACATTTTTTATCTTTTTCTCTTTAAATATAAAGTATATTTATAAAGAAAAAGAAAAGAAATAAATGTTAGAGTCTAATTAAACTTAGATTTAAAAAAACAAATACCACTATAATAAGCCCAGCAATTATAAAGAATACTTCAGAATTTATACCTTCATGAAATCCATTGCCTCTGGACGAATATTTGAAAATCTCACTTCAAGTGGTTCCTAACAACACAGAAGACTAGACTTTAAATCTATAATTACTCTGTAGCAAAGTTTAGTAATTATTTCATTGATTTTAAAAAATTTAAATGTCCAAGAGTTAATAATATTGCTGAAAGATTAACTTTGACGATATCTCAATATACTTAGAACAGACGATATGAATCAAATCGCGAGACGCCTCTATCTTATTTAAGAACTTAACAAATTAATTAATGCAATGGTCAGTGAACATCAAATGTGGGGAGGGTGGCTGGATGGGTGTGCTTCCATCAATACATGCATCAGAAGTAATAACAACGACAGAAAGAATAGCAAAACAGCAACAACAACAAAACAACAAAAAACCACAACAATAGCAAACTTGATTCAGTTTACAAATTACGGATATTTAATAGAAATACTACAAAGAACTCACAAGAAGTTCAGGTTCAGGAATAGTGAGTCCTTTAAAGAAAGGATTTCTTGAGAAAATCTCGAGATGTCTGGGAAGGAGATCACCTGTATATAAATACATAACTGATATATAATACAAATAGAAAATACTTTTTAAAATACTTTTTAAAATACTTTAAGTCACATTTTTGAAATGAGGTTTAAAAATATTTCTAGTCTCAATTTCTAAGAATTGAGCTTAATTTATTCTCAATTTTTCAAAAGTTAAATTAATGTTCATCCGCTTTTACAATATGATTTTCATAATATTGAAAAAGTAGAAAAAAGCGAGAGATGATGTGCACTGAGAAACTGAGATAAACTGAATCAGAATCTGGCAAATCTTTCAAAAATTATTCTTGTATACAAGCCGAGTAAAAGAGAGTATTTATTGTAATCACCCAACCAACCCATCCATCTCCCACTTACATTTAAAACGGGTGCGGTATAAAGTGCCTTTCTTTATTTCAAATGATCAGAAAATAAATCACTCATAAGTCTCTTAGTTAACATGTCAGAGGTTCATGAAAGAATTCAAAGAAAAAATATTGATTTCATTGCATAATCATCAATTAGCTGCAGTGGGAGATATTTATTAGCCGAGTGAAGATACAAGTTTTAAATATAAACTACAACTGAGAGCATGTAACATAGACTACATCAGCGGTTCTCAACCTGTGGTCCGCGGACCACTGGTGGTCCGCGGCCATCTACCTGGTGGTCCGCAACCAAAGCCTAAAATTTATGCATTTTTTATTTAAAACCATACAAACGGAAGAGTTTCAATAATTTCTTAACAATTTTTTATTTCAATCGTTAGATTTATAGCAAAATAGAATATTATACTATAATGTTCTATTAAAACTATAAATTGATGGCGGGGGTCGCACATAATAAAAAAAGGTTTATTATAAAGGACCAGAGCACAATTTTAAGTGGTGGTCCGTGACCAAGACCCAAATTTATAAGTGGTCCGCGAGTATGAAAGGTTGAGAACGGCTGGACTTTTAATTTTTTTGAATTCATATCTTTCCTAGTTTTCTATCTAGTTTCTAGTTTTAAGCACTCAAGATAGTTAATAAGTAACTGATTTTATTAGTAGCCTACTTCAAGGTTTGGTTTTACAAAAACTGTTTATTACTGTGGTTTGCATGTGAATAAACCATTATATTAAAATTGGGGTTCTGCGGAACAGTCTAGTAAAATGGGTCCTTGACAAAAAATTGAGAAACAATGCTTTATTGATTCAACTCTGTTCAATTATGTATCATTTCATTGTCATGGGAGAAAATATAGATCCATCAACTTGTGATGTTGTTCTTAGTGAAATGTGGATGCCAGTCATAAATATATATGATCAATAGTATGGCTTACTTAATTGACAATTAAAATATGTTCACCATTTTAAGCATTACTTAACTATCTATTATTCAGTTTCCTTTAATACTTCATGGTATATAATTTAAATGATTTAATTGTATTTTAGTTTATAATTTCAGTGACTAACTTACATTTTTAACTTGATTCCTTATTCTTGATTGTCTTTAATAAATGATGAAATATAAAATAATCCGCAATTTATTCTCAATATCTTAATATACCAGTACTACACGGTGGGGCATAATTAAAGGAGCCAACTTTATTCTTTAATAACTACAGATTATTTAAAGCAATTTATTTCAAAT
>JAQIXG010006484.1:0-10278 GCA_034700105.1 Oconnorella tubifera
TATATATCCATGTATTTAGAAGTTCAAAGCTAAGTGTTCACTCACCGATGAGTGAACACTTAGCTTTTACAAGAATGAAATTTTCGTTTTTTACGACTTGGAAAGAGCATAAACAACTTTAATTCATTTTATTCACAAAAAGAACAAAAAGAAAATTAGTATGAATGTGTGTACTGACAGGTTGACCCGGCTGACCATCTGACCCCGGCTGACCAGTTGAACCAGTTGGTCCACTTTGACCGGTACTGCCTCTTGCACCCATTGACCCGTGCTCTCCCTGGAAGTAAATCAAACAATCATCATCAGCATCATCAACGTCGTCATCATCATCATAGTTATAGTCATAATTACAGTCATCATTATCATCATCGTCATCATCGTCATTTTTATTATCATTATAGATGATTTATACAATAATTTAGGGAATAAATTAAAAAATAATTTAGATAATGATTTAAAGAATAATTTAAACAATGAGTTATAAAATACTTTATAGAATAATTTTGAGAATGCCTTAGAGTATTTGTAGAATGATTTATAGAATGATTTGTAGAATGATTTAGAAAATGATTTAGGCAATAATCGATATGGACCTTGATGCCTGGTACTCCAGGAAAGCCAGGAGGTCCTGGTGGTCCTAGTTGACCCGGTGCACCTGGTTGACCCGTGTTACCATCGATACCTCGCTGACCCTGTAGGCATAATAACAGACAGATAGTTAAAGCGCAACAGTGTCAAATAATATAAAATAGTCCAAGAATAATATAATGATATAATAAATATATGTCAATAAGAAATAGTAAACGAGTGAACAAAACAAAGATGAAGATTGTAATAAATTCAACATGTTGATGATGCACTCAGCAATTGTTGTTTTAGTCCTGCAGTAATATGAAATTTGCTAGAAAGTCAAATAAATATAGAGCAGAATTTGCTCCGCTTCACTGAATGATTGTAACTCAGTTGAAGTATTATGATAAAACTGAAACATAACACTTTTAGATGAAGACATTACGATTTGAGTTTGATTTGTTGCAATAAATAACAAGAATAAAACAAATAATGCCAGATATATATTAATTATAAATTATTGCTAATTTTATTAATTAATAATATACTGTATATTGTTGACAAAGTAAGAATTGTTAACAATTGCTAATTAAAAGACTCTATGATATAAATAAAAAAAAAATTAAAAAAAAATATATAAGAAAGAAAGAAAGAGTTGGAGAGATGCCATACTGGAGGTCCATGTTTTCCATCAGGTCCTCGATCTCCAGGGCCACCACGTACACCCTATAATTACACACATACATACAAACATACAAACATTCAGATACATACTGACACAAGAAAAAGCTTGTATACAGGTACACACATACACATACAAGCACTTAATCATTAACAAATCATTAAGTACTTAATTATGAACTCAAATCAATTTGAGTTCTAAATATGCATTAAATACATTCTAATCATCAAAACATTATACATGCATTATACATTTATATTATTAAAAATAAATTAGGCATATATATGCTTCTGCAAGAATATATTACAAAGCATTATGCTAGCTATAATACATAGGAAAGAGTGTTGATAGGACATATCTCTATATAGACTATAAAGATACTGTATGATAGAGAGACTTTACATACCAAAGGACCACTGGGACCAACTGGGCCAGGAGATCCATCTAGACCCTACAACACATAAAGACTAGTATATATAATGTATATATTTAAGTGTAATACAGACTGGTATATATATATATATAATGGTTATATAAGTATAATATAGAATAGTATATAATGTGTATATATATAAGTATAATACAGATTTTTATATATGATATACAGTATATATAAGATATAATACAGATTGGTATATATAATGTATGCGCACCCTTTCACCCAGTTTACCCTGTTCACCCTTAGGTCCAGCTACTCCATTAAATCCCTGAAATAAACAAAGACGTTCAATTAAATACAATATATTCAATAATCAATAAAAGCATCAATGTTAAGTTTCATATAAATAACACATCAATCAAGTACAGTGTACTAGTAAACAGTAAATAAACGTGACCTGACAAATCGACCCAAACAATTATTTCTTAGGGTTAGTGCTGGAGTTAGAATTTGGATTATTTTTAGCATTGAAGTTATGGTTAGTTCTAGTGTTTGAATTAAGTTCGGGTTAATTATGATTAGGGTTATTAAATAATTGATAGGTTCATTTTGTTGGGTTAATGTATTCGGGGTGGTTTTATTACCTTAACAAATAATTTTTACAATTAGTCAATTGTAAAAATTAACTATTTCTGCAATTGACTAAAGAGGATTTTATTAATCCATAAGAAAAGTTTAACTGCCTGCATGTTATTTACAGTTAATTATAATAATGTAAAAAAAAATTTAGTTAAAAGTCTAAGTTAAACAATTAATTTATGCTAAGGTTAAGTTTTAGGTTAGTTAGGGTTAGAGTTATTAAATGAAATGATGGGGTCATTTTATTGGGTTAATGGAATCAGGGCCATTTTTTTCAGAGTAATGTGTTCGGGGCCGTTTTGTCAGTGTACCATGAAGAAATAATTGTTATTGTTACAGTGACTAAATAACATTTAATTTTTCCATAAGAAATGTTTGATTGGTTACAATTTGTTCACAGCTCATTACACAGAATCTAAACATTTTTAAATTGAAAGACAATGTGAAACAATTAATATCTGACCCTATGTCCTTTGATACCAGGTGTTCCTGGTGTACCCATTGTACCTGGAGCACCCTGTACAAAACGTAACAAGATAACTTTATTCAAGTCTTAAGCCATTTATCATCATATAAACAAAGATCTCATGAACGGATTAATTTGCTAAATCATGTAAGTATTGTCCTAGCAGTGTAACGTCTTTTTGTTATTAAAATATCAAAAAGACGTTACACTGTCAAAATAACTTAACGTTATTTTGTGAGGTTGTTTGAAAAAAAAAGAATAAATAATGGTAGCGTTATCGGCATCGGTATCGATCGGCACCGATATCGGTATGATGGTATCGATATCGGTGCAGCATTTTCATATCAGAAACACCCTTAAGTACTTTAATCATTCATTATCAATCGTAATGTATAATATATTACGATTGATAACGAATGATGAAATTTGTCATAAAAATTTATGAAATAAGGTCGAATACGCGTAACAACAAGCTGATTTAATTTGATTTGATTATTTGAAACTTCAAACATCAACAATAATACACAAATGCAAAGTATAAAGTCAACAGAGTTTAAAGCATCCAGGAAGAACAAAGAAGGAGCGTATGGCTCCTGTAAAAAACATGTCCCCCCTATTATGTACATATAATTAAACCTCAAATGTGATTGATATATTTAGCGTAGTTTAATTAAATCAAAACAAAAACGTTACATAACACTTGCACGGAGTGAAAAATGACAGACTAGTAAACCCCCCCCCTATATAAAAAAAGTCTCCGGATTTGCACAAATTGCGTGGGTCCTGTTTTTCAGAAGTGTGGTTGTTTGAACCACCCCAAACAACACCGTGGCTTCGCCACTGAGTAAGTCTTAGGGAATCAGAAAGAGATTCTGTATAAAATATCTCGGACAATTTCGTTTGAAAATATTAAGCAGCAAGGTAGTGCATGAAATAAAGCCCAACATCCATTTATGTTGTAAATGACACGATGTACGCAGCACGTCAGTAACTGAATGTGTTGTATGGTTAATGAGGAAACATACCAATGTGAAAAATACATTATAATCATTCTAATGAATGCATACTTTTGTGTTATTAATTAAATTTTATTTAAACTATGATAACTTAGTTAATTATGAAGCTAATTAACTAAGTTCATTATCTTGCAAATAGCCAACAATATAATACCAACAGAAATGACACAAAACAATAGCTTAGTCATAGTATGCATATTGTATAAGTACTATGGCATGTCTAAGTATATACCATAGTAGGCCTCCATTCAAGTATTTATCATAGTCTGTAAAAGTATATAGCACAATATGTAAAAGTATATATAATATGTCTCAGTATACACCATGTAGTATGTTTAAGTATACACCATATATAGTATGTCTAGGTATGTACCAGTACTAGAGTATGCCTAAGCATACATGCTCAAATTATAGGCCTACAGAAGAAGTATTACTTACTGGTGTACCGATCATGCCTGGAGCTCCATTGACTCCATCGAGGCCAGCATCACCCTACATGTATGTCAAATGGAAGGCAATGCATGTTATTTATATATCTAGAATAATTATAATCAGTCAAGTCAAACATAAATAGAATTTATTTGAGATCAATTATCTATTATATTAGAGTTTCCAGCAAACTTTCTTCCAATATAGTATCTTATACGGTACTGTAGAAAAAGTTCCATTACTCAAAGAAACTAATAATATTAACAAAAATAAAAATTTTTTTTATTAATCCTAGCCCTGGTGCGTGGCTCAATACGCTGCCCTCTGCATCACTCGGCCTAGATCTGGATGACAGTTCACTGAGAGTTGGTGTGGACCTTCGACTCGGGGCTCCACTAGTGTTGCATCATAAGTGCAGTTGTGGTGCACCAACTTGCACCACAACTTGCACCCAACTTGAGTTCGGTTGCACCCAACTTGCACCCAACTTGACAAGTTGGGTTACTTTGGTGTGACCTGCAAGCGCAGTGCCGGTCGTCACCTGCGTCACAATTTGCTCAACAATGTCATACTGCGTGCACTTCAGAGCACTAATGTAGCGGCGCTACGAGAGCCACCGGGGCTGGTAAGCTCTGATTCTAAGAGGCCAGATAGTGCCATGCTAGTACCATCAAAGGTCAGATGCCTTCTCTGGGCAACATGCCGGACACGTTAGTGCCTTCAAAAGTCAAGAGATCAGCAGAAGAGTCGGGTGCTGCAGCAGCTTTAGAGGAATCGAAAAAGCCATTCAAGTATGCTGCTTTTGCTACCTCTCATGAGTTCGTCCCCATAGCGAGTGAGACATTGGGTTCTTGGGCACATTGGGTCTTGCAATTGTAAATGAGTTGGGCTGACGTATCTCCACTGTCTCAGAAAAGCCAAGGTCCACCTCTTTCCTGAAGCAACGCATTGCTTTGGCGGTGCAGCAGGGAAGTGCGGCTGCAGTCCTGGAAACTTTTCTGACAGTTTCCCAAGAAACTCCTTAACTTCTTTACGATTTTTAAATGTTTGAGCGTTTGTCAACATTTTTATTTCCCATGCTTGTTCAAATCAATTTCTTTCTGTATACTGTATATTGTATGTAATTCATTATTATTGAACGATTGTATATTGAATTTCTATATATTAAACTATTGCACATTGAAATAGATTTACTTAATCCGAATTTAATAATGTACAAAAAACCTGCGCTAATCATATATTGTAAAATTAGTGGTATGAATTTATTATGAATTATTATGAATCTATCATGAATTTATATATTTTACATTGCATTTGTGTATAGGGTATTATTTGTTTATGTAATAAAAGCAAAATGAATATTTTTTTTACACTTCAATTCGTAAAATAGAATAAAATCTTACATCTTTTCCCACAGGTCCTGGAGGTCCCGGCGGACCCTTAGGTCCCATGTATCCCTATAATATAACAGCAAACATTGATTCAACAAGAATATACTTCTTTGCAATCAATAAACTAAATCAATAAACTAACTAACTGTAATATATGAAATTACAAATTCAAACAACAGTCACACTTCAATCAAATGCTTACTCTATAATTAAGAAAGATAAACGTAGAACCTGAACTCTAGATGACACTTCCCATAAAATAAATTCATCCTATTATAAAAAATACGTCAATTGTGGAGGGGGTTGATTGAGTTTGCGGGGTACTGTTTGAGCCAACTGAACGTGGTGGTAAACGTCTATATTCTCAATACGACGACTGTTGCTTAAATTAATTCCTTCTCCCAATCACATTCAGTCCCACTACTATCGTCTCAGGAGGCTGACGGAAACAATCGAAGGAGAAAAACGCCCAGGGTTATCGACTATGACGCCTCGGCACGAAGGGCAGCAGCTAAAATGAACAAAGGAAACATCAAGAGGACTTTGTCAGCTCTGCTCGTCAGACAGACTGGTATATGCATCCCTCGGTTCATATAACTCGATCCTGTCCAAGCATCCTCCTGCACCAATTGACCGTCGCTCACCCTCCCTGGCAAGTACTCAGCCCATCACCGTCTCCGCGGATCAAGTCCTGGCTGCAATCAAGTCCCCCAGGATCAGCGGGTGGCCCAGACGGATTACGACCCAAGCACTTAAAAGACATGACAGACAGACAGACAGGTGGAATCTTTCTCATTTCCCTTACCTCTTTTGTCAACTTTGTCTTAGCTGGTCTGACTCCTGTCTGGGTACGCCCCTTTCTTTTTGGAGCTGCTCTCTTTGCTTTTGAAAAGAAGGATGGGGGTGTGAGACCAATTGCCGTAGGTGACACTCTGCGTAGGATGGTGGCTAAGGTCGCCTGTCGGCACGTATCGGAGGAAGGTGCGGCAATACTCAAACCGCGACGGTTGAAGGTAGGAGCTAAGGGATGGGAAGAAGCTTTGGCACATGGTGCCCGCCAATATTTGGACAATATGCGATCATATGACGTCTTCGTCAATGAATTTTCGCAATTGAGTTTAATTCGGTGTGTCGGGACGTGATACAAGAGGCGTTAGCTCTCCATTGTCCAGGTCTACTAGGCTACTTTGACTCGGCCTACAGTGACATCACCAACCTCATCTTCAGAAAGTTCTCTATTAATTCGCCAAAAGGTGTACAGCAGGGAGACCCACTCGGTCCTATGTTTTGCTTGCCGGTCAGAGTTTGTGTCGGGTTACCTCGATGATATGGGCAGGGGAGGGAAGTTAGAGGTGTCATTGTGGATGTTCTCAGGCTGGAACAGGGAACAAGAGGCTGTGCTCTCTCACTCTACTACTCTAAGTTTGAGGTACTTGGACTTACTCCCTCTAATCGGCAGGATTGGGTCGCATCGGGCTTCAGTTTCAGTGAGTGTCCACTCAGCGAGGCACGCTAGCTCGGCACGCCAGTCTAGTCTGGTCTTTTAGCATCTCGTGCCCTGAGCTCTGGTGTTTTAGCATCCGGTGCCCTCTGCATCACTTGGTCTAAACCTGGATGACAGTTCTCTGAAAATTGCTGTGGGCCTTCGACTCGTGGCGTCATTGGTGTTGCATCATAAGTGCAGTTGTGGCGCATCAGTTGACAAGTTGGGTATCATGATTTTACCTGAAACCGCAGTGCTGGTCGTCACCTGCGTCACAATTTGCTCAACGATGTCATACTGCGTAAACTTCAGAGCGCTAATGTAGCGACGTTACGAGAGCCACCGGGGCTGATACGCTCAGACTCTAAGCGGCCAGATGGTGCAACGCTTGTACCATGGTCGAAGGGCCTTATTTGGGATGCAAGATACCCGGACACGTTAGCGCCTTCATACGTGAAGAGGTCGGCAGAAGAGACGGGCTCAGCGGCAGCTTTAGAGGAATCGAAAAAGCTGTCCAAGTATACCGCTTTTACCTCTCACGAGTTAGTTCCCATGGCGATTGCGACAGTGGGTTCTTGGGGCACATTGGGTCTTGTGAATAAGTTAGGCAGATGGATCTCTATCGTCTCAGAAGATCCAAGGTCCACCTCTCTCCTGAAGCATCGCTTTGGCGGTGCAGCGGGGAAATGTGGCTGCAGTACTGGGAACTTTGGAACAATTTCCCAAGACACTTTTTTTAACTTTTTGATTTTTAAATGTTTGAGCATTTTTATTTGCCATGCTTGTTCGATAATTGTTAAATGAAACTTATAAAACATTCTTGCTATAAAGGCCGGTTCACATTGGCCAATATTTTGCACAAGCCCCTCGTGAAAATTTCACAAGTGTGCACGCGTGCAAGAAATTGAGTCGTTTCCTTGTACGCTTGCAATGACACAATTTCTTGCACGCGTGCACACGCGTGAAAATTGCACGTGCAGCTCGTGCAAAATGTCAACCAACGTGAACCGGCCTTAATAGATTTTGGTAATGTAAACTATCCTTTCAATTGATGACAGAGAAATGGGTTTATGAGAGTGTCACCAGCCTTATAAGATCGTGTCGTTCTTAAACTAATAGAGATACAACTAAAACTTCCATTTCATCCGAAACTATAATAAGTTAGAAGAGTTTGATATAAAATCAATTTTATTAATGAAATAATGGCAAGTACTGTGAAAAAATAAACTCTGTGTCCAGCTCGCTTAGATCAGCTTAATTTACTTTATCCTTATTGACTTAAAGTCATACACAAACAGCTTTTTCATTACTGCAATATTTTTAATTCCATTTTTTTGTCATTTTTTAAGGGAAAACTTTTGATATGGATATTTCAATGTGTTTCAAATCTATTTAAGTTTTTACGAAAAAACATCAAAATATCAAGTCCCAAAGATAAGCTATTTGACAATTCAGTCTATTTATAATGAAATTCTAAATGATCCTCAATGATTCCTATTCTTCACGAAGCAATCGCTATAATGTCATAATCTTCAAAATACAGATTCTTGCTTAAATTAAAGTTTGATGTTTATTCACAGAAACTTCATAACGATCTAATCAAATCAAATTTGATGAAATCAAATTGACATTTAACTAAAGGTCAATTTGATTTCATCAAATTTGATTTGTAATACATCAAATTGTAGCGAGATGTCAAATTTCTGTCTTTACGAACTGTTAAAAGTTTATGAAATAATTAACTTTTTTTATGAAATAATTAACTTTTGGTTTAGTTATAGCATTTTTACATGTTTTCTTAATAAAATAAGAAGTCAAATATAAGATATATATATATATAAAATAAGGAGTATATATAATAAAAGTGAAATAAATGTAATCGCTTACAGTCTGTCCAGGCTCTCCTGGTTCACCACGAGGACCTTGATAACCCTGACTGCCCTGCACAGCAAATAAAACCAACTTCAGCAATTATAATTATCAACGTGTTATAACTTTTAAACTGATAATCGTAAGTGTTATATTGTTTATTAATGCTCAATCAAAAAAAATCAGGCTTTCATTAAAAATTTCACACCAAAAGAAAGATATAAAGAAAATAGACGTAACTTATGTTATTTGACAACTTATGTCATTAAGATTTTAAAGATAATGGTCTGTAGTTCTCCTGACTAACATCGCAATTGACATCATATGGGACGTATCCAATCCACTGCAGTCTGCTACAAAGCTTCACAATGTATAGTTAGTACTGTTAGTGATCATTAATGACTGTCAGTCCGAGCAATGATAGATGTACATTATTCTGATCATCACCTCTGACTTTGTAACTGATGATTTTGACATTGGATCTTTATAAAAATTGATTCTTTGTATCATCTTGTATATCACCTTTGTAATTCTGAATCAGATTTCAAAGAGATGCATGTGACAGCATTAGACGACAGCATTACATAGGCTCAAGTGCACATGCATCACAAAAAGCAACACCACGCAGACTGTTGATGATCATTGAGACTGTCAGTCATAAATGATCGGTCTACATCATTCTATTTACTGCCTTCGACATCATTCAGTAGGACATGAAGAGAATAAGAAAGACATCAGCATTCGAATGCTACAGGCATAGATCCAAAATTGAGAGAATGGGTAGAGACTAGAGAACTAGAGATTAGAATCCATGCGTTGTCAACATGGAGTGTTACCGAGAATCAGCAGTCGGACCAATTCTCTTCTCTATTCTATCCTATTCTATTCTATATTTTATTCTATACTTAATTCTGTTCTATTCTATTCTTTGTATGGAATTATTAAACATCGGTGTTGATACGAAAAGAGTGACAGTAAAATGTTGATATAAATTATTTAACTCAACATCATGAATGCTTTTATGCTTGCAAATGATTGTAGAATATTTATTTCTATGGAATTAAATTAAAAAATAATATATTAAAAACTGACAGATAGAAATTATGTCTATATCAACTAAATTATTATAATAAGTTGGAGTTTACTCACAACAGGACCAGGAGGGCCTTGAGGGCCACGCTGTCCTTGTGGAGGCTGTCAAGCAAAGAAAAAAAACAGTAAACTATTAGCAGATAAAAAAGCACGCACGCACGCACGCACGCACGCACGCACGCACGCACGCACGCACGCACGCACGCACGCACGCACGCTCGCTCTCTCGCTCCCTCCCTCTCTCGCTCCCTCCCTCCCTCCT
>JAQIXG010006485.1:0-10277 GCA_034700105.1 Oconnorella tubifera
GCATAACTGCCCTTGTCAGAGTAATAACGTAATAATCACGAAACTTATCAAACTGAGGTTTCATTGCAGACAATACACCGATGTTTGATAAGGCATTTCTATAGAACAACATCCTGCATAAACAAACAACATACATTGCACATAATATTCTAAACGTTATACACGTAGTAAAAGTTTCAATAACAGCAAAAATTAGTAATAATCTTAATTAATGAATATTGAACAATAACAAAGCAAAACGACGGCAAGAAGAGGAACAAATCCAGATTGAAGGCTAAAAACTACAATGAAATACAAACTGATTGCTAATGTGTTCTTTAGAGAGAGCAATTCCAGGATATGTTCTCAACACGCCACTTCGAGTCAGCAATTTACTGAGTACGATACCTTTAGTAGCCTCTGCAGTCCTCTGCAGCCAGAAGGTCTCTAGTGCTGATGTGACTCCTAAGTCACGCCTGGTTATAATGATAAATAATGGTTATGATAGTTACAATGATAGATAATAGTTGTGATAATTGCAATAAGACATAGAATTAGATGAGAAAGAAAGAGTTTGAAGAGTTACAACGACAGTTTAGAAATTAGACACTGCATAGAATCTGAATTTTATATTTTAAAAATGTAAACTCTTTACAACAATAGTCAAAGAAAATTGGAAATTATCCAATAAACTTAAAAACGCTCATACCACATCGACTTTTTAGCATTACAACTGTTGGTCAGTTATTAAATAAGATAAATTGAGTGATTGATAGATTACAAATATCAAACAAAAAATCAGATTCCTTCCTAAATGTACAAAAAGTAATAGAATCAAGCCTAATACCTTGCTTCGTAGCTGAAAACATCACACGTAACACTTTGGCTTGCAGGCCCAGGAACACCTTGGCCTGCATGCCCCGGAACATCTTGGCCTGCAGGCCCTGGAACACCTTGGCCTGGTACTATAACACCTTGCCCTGCTGGTACTGTAACACCCTGGCCTGGTACTGGAACACCTTGGCCTACTGGTACAGTAAACCCTTGGCCTGCACGCGCCTGAACGCCTTGACCTGGTGATAGTGGAGGACGATTAAGAGCAGCCTGCATGGCTGCAATTTCATCTGGAATCCACTGATTATCTCGACCAGAGTCGCTGCAAAAAGCTGCGTGACTGAAAGCTACTGTCGAATGAGCTTCAGATATCGTCAATCCTTTGAGATAAAGTGAAAGCAAATACAAAATATAAAAAAAGTCTTAATTTTAAAAGGATTGACTAATATTACATGACTTTCATAATATTAGAAAAAAATCAAGATATATTTCAAAGCTTTTCACGTTTTTTAAGCAGTAGTTTAAAGATATTTGCGAAGAATTTTAGTCTGTCTTCTATTTGACTAATCTGATGTCTTAGTTCAAAGAGTAAAATTATTTACAAAGAACAAAAACATTATAATTGTAAAAAATTATACTTAAAATGCAAGTCTATGATTATTCAATTCAGCATTTATAATTTTAGAGAATAGTGCTTTTAATTTTACATATCATAAATTGATATAATGTTATCATCATGATAACATTATATCAATTTATGATTTTATTTTAATTAACATTAAATAAAAAGCTAAAATTTATTTAATGACAATGAATGAGTCAATTTGACCCCATCAGTCATTATACCTAAATCACTATGACACAATATCACAGATGATATCATAATGTACCATGATATTAAACCATGATATTTGACTTGAATTATACAGAAATCAAGCGCTTAATGAAAACTTGATTCCTAGTACATTACTTCATACATATTTTCTTAAAGATTAGTGAACTAGCTCACTTGAATTGATAGCTGCCTATTCCAGTGTTTACATCACATTATGATACTCTTAACGGCCTGATATAATAAGTATTATGATACTAATAATATCAAGCTAACCTGATATTATCAGTATCTGCAAATTTGAGTAAATTAATAGGTTTCTATAAGTTTCTACTCACTCGTAATGCTGTCAGTTTTTGGAGCAAGATCTTTCAATGCTGCCTCTGATCCTGCAGGAAGTGGTGTTGCCAGAAGTGTGTGTAAATAGCTGACAATAGCTGGCTGGGCCGTGGTTTGTTTCAAACGTTTATATCTCTCATCTCGTTTACTTAGTCGCAGTACAATTGAATAGCTGGTATCTTAATTGCAATGCAAGAAAACATAGGAATTCTTATCAATCATAAATATGTTTTATTTTGAAAATAGTTTTATAGATATAGAATATATTATATTTTGTAAATACTGTAAATAAAATAAGAGAATAAATCAAGAATTCAATGAAATGGTAGTGGATTATGCTTGATTCACCCCCCCCCCCACACCTTTCTAAATAATACAGATAAATAATTTTTATTAAAAAATGAGCTAAACAGCTAAAATATGATCAAGTTTTCCACCTTGAGTCTTCTCTGGATTCTCCACTAAAGAATTCCAGTATGAAAATTCAACACACATGCCAAAAAACTATAATTTTAAATAAAATTAACTTAAAATTGCAATGAATTTCATATAGCAATTCAATCCAAATCTGTAACAATTAAAGCACCGCTACCTCGGATATTATTAACAAAATATTCTGTGTAATCAGCTGGGAAAAATTCAATGATATTCTTTTCGTTAATCTGAGAAGTTTTTGCTCCCTCTGTTATTTTCATTCGTCTTCGACAGCCGTCACATAAAACAGACTCTTCACCCGTAAACATATTCGTAACTTGAGACATATTACTTGAGCTGACATCTGTTTCTATTTCTAACACAGTTCGACTAGAAAGGAAATCAGTTGCCTACAAAATATACATTAATATAAACATCAATTGAAATATCCCAGTAGTATGTATTAATTAATCAGATGTTTTTCATAAAAGCTGTTACAAATTACTTGAATAGAATGAACATTGTTTGAAGAATTTACAGCTAAAACATTACGCATTAAATTTGTCAGTAGTTTTGAGAAAAGTACACAAAATAACCATCACATAATAAATTATCTCTAATATCTATAACATATATTGTAGTATAGATTATCTATATATTTATTGTCCTTTAGTTATTAACTTATATGTAAACCTGAATATAAATTACATCTGGATCTGATTTAAACTACCCAAGTGTACGCAACCCAAGTGAAAACTACCCTAGAGAACTACTCAAGCATCATATTTATTATAGGCTTACAGTTTTCTTGTATTTTTCTGTAATTGATTCGTATATTCTGTATTTTTTGATGATTTAGTAAAAAATATTAAGAAACAAAGAAGAAAAACTTACACCAAGACCAGATTGTAAAAGAGAATGTAAGCTAACTGTTCCATCAATATTGTTAACAATGAAAGCGTGAACGCCTTCAAATTGACCAAGTGATTTCATTAAAGCTTGTGACAAACTAAACAGTGATATATCAACGCCTACTACACCAAGCTCCCTATTCAAAAAAGTACGATATATAGAAGTATCTTAGAGATAAACTTATACTTATATAAACTTATGGTATATTTAAACTATACATAAACTTATAGTATAGTTTGTTGTAATTGTTGGAAAGAGGCACAGCCTAATATATGTAATCAAAAGTTATAATTATATTTTTCTCACTGATTTCATGAATTAGAGTTTAAATAATATAAATACTTAATATATCACTACAAAATCTGATATGATATTGCTTACTAATAAATTAATTAATGTCGCTGCATCCAAAAGGGACGCAAGAGACAATTTAATGACAATTTTCAAATTGGACATGCAGAAGCCAAGTGATACACTTGACTCTTACCACACTGCAAAAATTAGTTTTCAACAGAAGAATTTACAACAGTAGAAATTAAAAAGATAGACTTGGAAATTAATAAATAACATAACGAATCATGAGAGAAGTTTTTCAGTGGTACAGTACACAATTTAGCTAAATGACTTACTACAAAAAAATCAGAATAAGAAGGTCACACAAGAGCATGCAGCCAAAAATCCATTGCAGTATTAGTATCAGGTTTACTTTTTTTCAAAGATGTTTCTATAGCTATCTTCCATTGATTTATTAAAGGAAAATCATAATAAATTTATTGAATTGTGAATAAGATAGCTGCCAATTATTTATTTTCACTTACATTCCCGTCCTCTCACTCATAACCGGCTTGCTGATTGTTTGCACAACGCGTCTATCAAGAGGTGAAGTATAAAATGCAGTCAGAATTCTTGAACCCATTTCCACTCTACTTTCAATGCGCTCAAGAAATGATCGCATATTTTGGTATAAAAAACGACTGTCAGAAAACTCCACAAAAGCTCCGTCATTTTCGCAGGCCAGATGTCCAGGCATATAAGCATTCTTTCCGTGTTTTGCTTCAGTTAAAAAGGAAAATATTCTGATCTGCAGTTGAAAATAATGAAGCAACAGTGAGTTGCAATATAGCTGTTAATATAAATCAGAGCACATCAATGATAAAAACATAATTTTAAAGTTTATTAAAGATATGATTATTACAGTTATTGATATCTTTTATTTAAAGCAAGGATAATATTTTAATAAATTAATATCAATTGATAGATTGAAATAAAATGTACATAAGACTATATGGAATAAAGATATCGCAGATGTGTAACTGATCAATGCAAAAAATAAGATTACAACATATGAATTTACAGTAAGATCAAATATCTACGCACAGCCTCAAATGTTTCTAATTTCAAACAATTTGAAAGATTAATCACCATAGATGGCTATAGGACGATTCGTCAATGAACGATTTGTCAACGGACTGTTCGTCAAAAACAATTTTTATAACGGATGATTCTCATAACTTCTAACCCTAACCCTAAACCTAACCCTAACCCTAAACTTAACGAATATTCTTGACGAACAATCCGTTGATGAATTGTCCTTTGACGAAACGTCCGGATACCTCATAGATCTATTTAAAGTTATAATAATTAAGTCCATACATACTAACTCCCTGCGTTTTTATGACATATATTAATTTCTATCTATCACAATATTACCTGAGAACTGGAAGCATATCTCTGCAGTCTCACTAAGCGAAGAAGTTTATCGTAGTCATAATTGCAGACATATCCAGGATAAAACTGTGCCGCTGCATCATCTTGAAATTTATTCACTCCTAAACTAATAAATACTCTATGATGTTATATAAATTAATATTTTCTTGTCACATTGCGTGAATATATTAAATATTAATTGATCATTACTAAAAATTTTCATTTGTAAAAATTTAAAGCCTGGATTTTTATAATGGAAATCAAGGCATCTTAGTTACATTTTGAGCTTTTTGAGTCGATAGAGTTTACGCTCTAGTGCAATAGCTCTTATACTTCAATTTTGAAAGGTACTACAGTATAAAATGAAGGCCTATTAATAACACTAGACTATACTATCAAAATTAATTAAAGATCAGAAACATCTTTCCACAAAATAATTCACTGTCACTGATTAATTAGGACTGCAACAAATTGATGAAATTTATTTAAAATGCAAACAGTAAACTAGTATCTTGCCTTTGGAACAGCGAAGAATCTTCTTTGCGTTCTTATCTAAGTTTTTCTTTTTGGCCAAATCCTTAAGATTTTCAAGATCTTGATCGTTGCTATTGCCATCCGTTATAAATACAATTATATTCTGACAATCGGAATCGTAATCAGTATTATAGCTATTGTTTTGTAGCAGAGAAAATGCAATGTTAAAGGCTTCTCTATACAAATAAAGCACAGATTAACAACAATTTCTTTAAAATATGATTTGAAAGTGTTCAACTTTACGTAAAAAATAAAGCTTCAAATTTAACCTTAAATTCACACTAACATATCTTGCATTTTCTGGACAAATAATTCTACTCTAACTCTACTGCAACAAAAGATGGACAACATTACTAAAAAATAAATAATATTTTTTAATGATTTGTCAATGACTATTTCTGTCTAAGTAATGATTAAAAACTGTCAACATTACTGCAGTAAATGTAACTGTGTTCAATTGTTGGGTTCCGTACAATCTATGACATTGTTACAGTACAAAAGATGACACTAACATATGGTCGGATCCGCCTTTGGGTTCCGTACCATCTATGACATTATTACAGTACAAAAGATGACACTAACATATGGTCGGATCCGCCTTTGGGTTCTAATTTATTTATCTTGGAAATAAGCACAGCTCTGTCATGAGGTAGAACGGAAGAAGATTTATGACACATCAACATTTGAGCGGAATTATTGTTCATAGTCCCAAAGTCACTCCAAGTTGTCGATGATGAAGCAATCACGGATACTTTATCATGATACGTTAGTAAAGTGATCAGTATTGTTGCAATGTACTTAGCTCTGAGCATACTGCAGAAGAAAAATATCAAACGAAAAATATGAAACGAAACGTTAAACAACCTAATCTAACGAATAGATTCAGACAACTGAAACAGACCAACAAAACTGAATCAAATATTATTCAATTTTTTGGACTAACTATATAATATTTAAGTTACTTACATAAATGAAAATATAAAGTAAATATTAACATACCTTGTTCCAAACATCGATGCACTAGTATCAATGATAATTATCATATTCTTGGCCAAAGACTTTCTTGCAAAATACCATTGCTGAATTCTAGGATCATAGTCGAGAGGAAAACCAAGAAAATCTCTCTTTGTCTGCATGCCCGGAAACATACGAAACATTCCAGTGTTTGAACCAAAGTAAATCCTCCTGAACGCAATGTTATATATACAAAGCATTGCAAACCAGGATAGGTAAAATATAAAAAAGATCTGCTTAGCTTGTGTACTACATAAGAAACGGAGACGATTCGCTATTATTACTGAGGATGAAAATAATTGAGTTGATTTAAACCAGAAATTCTAAACATAGATCCGGATGTTTTAAATTTAACATTCATTCGGTTGCCACAATTAAATTTTATACTTTTATTCTATTAAAAATACTTGAGTTCAATTCAAATTGAAAATTCAGGTGATTGAGGTATTAAAGTCCAAATGTGACAATATTATTAAGATTTGAATCGCAATACTTGATTTTACGTATTACTTTTATTCATTATCCAAGAACAACAAATACTAAACTTGTAGATCAATACAGTAACAATCGATAGAATTATAAAGACTATGTTAAACAATAATTGGTAAGTAAATTGCTGCAATGATAACTACTGAATAAATCAACTAAATAATTTCTCTGCACAGTGTTATCACTGCCCATGATCAATCAGTGATAAAATATAGTTGATACAAAAAAAATACAAATGCACAAACTATTAAAATACAATAAATTTAAACATGTACACTGTTACGATACATTGCATTGATGTATGATAGAATGACATATGCAGTAAGTATATAAATATTTAATGCGGTACAATAAAAAAACTGTCCCAGATACATAAACCTGACAAAATTATCCGGTCAATTCATTTATTAACACTACATTACCCTAAACGAAATCCTAACACAAGCATTAACTTCAATTCTAACCCAATAACCTGAATCCTAACCCCAACCCAAATAATAACAATTAAAAGTTGGGGCCATTTCGCTGGGGCTCTTTAGAACGGACAAAATTTAATATACGCACAAAAAATGAAAAGTTATATAAGTACAGTACTTATATAACTTTTCATTTTTTGCACTGTACTGTACTGTCCAATAATAAACCTGATGCTTGATCCTTCAGGTAGTTGTTTAATCATGAAAGACTCCAGTGTCGATGACCACACAACTGAGTCAATGAGATCAGTATCATTATGATAAACTTCATCTGCAAGTTTTACTGTAGACTGACTAGTCGATGTATGCAAACCCAACTCACTTTAAATCAAAGTGCAAAAAAATCTAAGTTAAACCTTAAACTTTATAATGCATGTATATCAATGTATTGTTTATTTAGACTTATTGCTAATGTAGCAGTATTATAGTGGTCACAAACATTTTCCTTTAATTTAAAACATGAGAAATATCTACGAGATCCAAACTTATTTTTTACTATAATATAATTTAAACTATATATCTGTGTAGTTTCTTTAAAAGGCAATTTCTCGTCAGGTGGCAAATACAAAAAGCTCACTCACAAACAAGGATCCATTAGTTTATAATTACACGATTACTTTCGTATTATCGCACTGTTAATTTTTCAAGATAAATTTTACTCAATACATCTCTTCACTCAATCTTCATAAAAAAATCAAAGCAAAAGTTCAATTTTGACTTGTTTCCTTGATGTTTATTTTGACTTGTTTTGTCTTTTTAGTTATATATTTTAAATATTTATAATTTCCAACATTAATTCATTCAAAACTAAACTCTCTAAACGCAGCTGTAGTTTTATGAAAACTTATAACAATACTTGTAATTATCATTATATAAATATACATGAAAAAACAACAACTAGCAATACTAGTGTATTATAACTAAACAGTAAACAACACTAACATGAGCATCACTTTGACATAAAATTGTTACCGATTGAAAGTTTTGTCCCCTTTGTATATATTCTTACATTAATATCATAGTATAATATAATATTTATTTCATTAAGGAGTTTATAAAATCACAGCTATCAAACCTCTTGTATGTCAGTTTAAGATTTGTATTACTGATCAGATTATCAGCCTCCAAGTATTGACTTTTTGGTAGTAGTACGACATTTTTACTTTGGTTCGGAGATCTCATAAAGGAATCATGTGCTTTAGAAACTTCACTAGAAAATGCATCCAAAACGGACTTCTTTTTATTATAGAAATCAGCTGCAAAACAACAAGAAATAAATAGATGTATCAAATTAATTTCTTATACAAATCAAAAGACAGATAAAAAAACAACTATTTGGAAAAAATCTGTTCTTTCGATAAAAATCCATTGAAAAAAATTGCTTAAAATCAAGCAAAAACAATGCATACACACTTTTCTACTGCAATAAAAAATCTAAAATTTACAATAAGTTTTTAACTGTACAATTTTACAGAAAATATACAGTCTACTTAAACGAAACAACAAATATACTGTATCACAGCAATGACTAATAGTGTGCCTAAATTAACTCAACAGCGCACACGACAGCTGGATCAGTGATGAACACAACAGTAAAATTCCCAATCCGATAAGGTACCAGAAATTGTCCTTGTCTTACAAAAGAAGTTCTTGTTTCACATACTCCTCAATGTATAGGTTTGAATGCGATAGGCTTACAAATATAAACCTATCACATTCTGTCAATTGGAATGACTTATAAGAAAAATATACTTAACATACTTAAGACACGTTCCATATTCGCTATCATTGTTGGCCCATCTAATGCCTGAGCCTGTTCAAAGCCAATGGCGGCATAGGCAGCATCCATTTCTGCATGTCCTAATCCATTCTTAGTAAATTGCAGCAGATCGCTGGACAGTTTATCAGCCCAAGTAACTACAACTTCTGCTGTAATAGGCTCAATGGCTTGTATTCCGTTTTTATTCAAGTACAGCATACTTATAAAGATGAGAAAACATTTGAACAGATATCTGAAAGATGACCACTAATATTCAACAATTTAATCTTTATTATCAATAAATCTCTACATATCATAATAATTAAATTATAAAAAAAATTATCTTCTTATTTAACTCAATGTGATATATAATTCTATTGATATAAAAAAATTATTGAAGATGTAATAACAATTATTATTACAATTATTTAATAAAAAAAATTTGAATTACCTATATGGTTTGTTATATATTGCAGCTGATCTATTGTAATTATAACTCATTAGAAAATATCATAAATTTAGATAAAAATGAACTTATATAAACTTTTCTTGCCCAAGAATCCTAAGAGGTAGCTAACTTGTCATGAAATATTTTCAACAGTTCACTAATTTAAAGAATTACAATATAAATATTAAACTCAAACATTTGTCTTTTCCAACAAATGATACTACTTACTTATTACTATTAATACTGTATACTTGACAACACAAACAAGTTGAGATAGTCATAAGAAAAGAAATGATAGACAGACTTGATATTCCATGTATATGAGATGCGTGACTTGGATTAATGAAACCAAGAGGCTGATAACATGGCAATTCATCTCTGTTATCAAAACAACCACTTTCACATTTTAATATGCTCACCGCAAGAAACTGACTTATTCTAAATCATTTTTAATAATTTTAAAAGAATTTACAGTATTAATATTAATTAAATATTATATTATTTATTAAATATTAAATATTAATTTACAGTATACAGAAA
>JAQIXG010006486.1:0-10277 GCA_034700105.1 Oconnorella tubifera
GGGGGGAGAGATATTAAGTCAAAATTGTTTGGAATGATCTCATTCATTTATAGAAAAAAATTGTGGTAAATAATATTAAATTAAATATTCGAAATATATTAATTTATTTTATAATTAAATGATGAATCTAGTTGTTGAATTTACAGAAAAGAATTCAAGCATTATCGCGTTATATCGAGTAAAAAGGGTTGTTTCAGTCTGGACATTGATCAGGAAGTATGCTTAGCTTATGCTTTGCTTATGCTTATGCATTGTATCAACTTTCTTTGAAATTCCCAAAGAAAAATTATCTTTCTCAGATCTGATTTATCAAGTTTATTTCTGGTCAATAAAAATAATAAAAATCATAGTACCTCACAAATTAACTTTTTTGTGCTGATGTGACACTACGCTACGGATTTATTATTAAGAAATCATGTTTTCTGCTAGATTGAATTTTATTATTCAATCTAGTGGATGAATTTCTTTACAATATACTTCAGACAATTCATACAAAATCTCTTGCATTTGAAATTATTTTCAGACCTAGTTAGTCATTAGAATAACGTCGCTTAATTTATGTTCATTAAAATTTTATACTTTACAGTTTTAATTAATGTTTTTAATTATCTATTTCTAAAACAAATTTCATTTAAATTTATTTTATATAAAATATTGTTATTTTTATTCAATATTAATATTTTAAAAGCAAATATATTAAGTTTATGTTTTACAGCATAGTCCGAAGTTATGCCTGCAATTGATCGTAGATTTTTACATCTCGCTAGCCGGTCATCAGTCCTTTAAAGCTATTTCCAACGAATCAAAACCTGGTGTATTTTGCATCTTTATTTATCGAAATATATAAAAATATTATCTAAAGAAAATAATCGACATTAGAATTAAATTGAATGGCGCGAATAAAAAAAGTGTAAAAAGTGGTGTTGAAAAAGAGTATAGTTAAAATTATAAACTATTTTGAATTCTATTGTTTTTTTTTAACCATTTGCCCATAAAGGGTATAACCACCTCTCCCCCCCCCCTCCCTTTCTAAAAATATACTTGCCCTCGGCATGCAAGAATCTAAATTGATATTACATTAGTAAAAATAAAGGCAAATATTCATGAATCTTATTTTAGAGCCATAACGAGACCTAGAGTCAAAATTCTATTTTGAATTTAGCGTAGCATAAATATATACCCCCCCCCCCTCCCCTTCCCCCTCCATACAAACATCCCTTTTATAATTTCAGTAGGCTAATCAATATGAGAAAAAAGACTTTAAAGCTATTATTTGAGTATTTTATAATACATAGTGATAGTATTTTTATAAATGTAATTCTGTTGTTTCTGCAGCCAATATCTACCTAGATCTTATACCCTCAGTGGAAAACTGCAGAACTCAAGGGACATACAATGATATAAGCGCGCCAGGCTAGTTCTATTATAACAAATTACTAAATTATTATTAAATTAATGCAGATTCTTGGTTTTAAAGTATTTTTGGAAATGGGGGAACATATACAGGGGGTTGATTAGGCTGTATAAAAACTTTGTGATCGAATTTATGATTTGATTGATAACTGAAACAGTCTGATTGATGATTAATTTGATCTTAGTGATAATTAATATGATCTTAGTGATAATTAATACGATCGTAGTGATAATTTATATTAATTATCAGGTTATCTAGTGCCGTTGGATTCTCAAAATAATGGGGCAGGATCCGTTACACAAGAAAATGGTATGTATACAATGAAATGGAGTGGTGCATTTTATATAGAACTTGATTTTAATACTTTAATTCAAATGTGGAAATATTAGATATAATAAAAATAGAGAAATTTATTAAGTTATTCGTGATAACAGTGGTATTATTCGTTTAATATAGCACTTAAGTTTATATAAATTTAGTTGAAACAAACTTACTTTTATGCATCTTTAATTAATTAAAACATTTGACGATTCGAAGATTAATTTATAACAACTTATTATAATTTATGATGTCATGTAGTTTGTTGAGTTTTTGTTGACTTATAAAGTCTTAGTCACAATTCGAGTTAATTCATTAAAAATTATCTCTAAATTGAATCCCCCCCACCTCCCACTCATAATATTTTTCGTAATTTGAACTAAAAACTATAATTATTAATTTTTATTCAGGAAAAAATGTTGAAGAAAATGATTACGTTGATCCGGATTCAAATCCTACTGAAATCTGCGGTGACTACCTTCATACCACCCCCCACCCCCCTCCAACCGACCCAAAAGCCGAACATTTATTCCCTAGTTCTGTTTCCTGTTCCCTCCCGTCTTCTGATAGGTCGAAGTTTTTAAACAAGGATCCGCCAACTTTACACGATAGGTCGGATTATTTGACGATCCCACCTCCCGTTTATGATAGGCCAGTAGTGGTTGGTTTGGCCACGCCTACTATGCAAATTAGTCAAAGCACTAGGCTTTAAGTATGGGTAGAATTTAGATTGAAAGCAATTTTTATTTAATTAAATTTGAAAATCCTGCTGAACATAATTGGACTTGATTAAAATTAGTTTTTAGTCATAAACACTTAATTGATTTTAGGTCAAATGATTTGATTTTAGGTATTGTAATACACGCTTAGTAATGCTTAAGTTAATATATTGATCTACTGTTATATTAAATTAGTCAAAAGTTATAATATATTCAACGTTTGTGTAAGTGTAACTAAAACGCTATATGTTGACGTTTTAGTTCAGAATCAACACTTGATTTTGAATTTCTAAAGATTCGATTTAATCTAAATCATGATTTTCAGATAATTTTACAATACAAAACTATTTAAAATGCTATCAACCCCCCCCCCCTCCCCCCCTTCCCTCCAATTAAAATATAATACTGTGTAAACTAAATAATTATTTGGTACTGCAATTCATAAAACGCAACCAGCTTTAAATTTAAAAGATATAAATCTACTGTGCTCTAATTGGTAGTTAAATTCCAAAAAATTACTATGGAAGGAAAAGCTTTCCCATAATTTCCACACATTTTTCACGATATTTCCCCATTAACTTTTTCATTCTATCAGCGCCGCTGATGCGTGACGGGCCAAAACCAGTATAGCGTTTCAACCAATCACAGCGCGCCACCGGCCTAGTACAGCGTGTCACAAGAAAATTTGTTCCCTTTAAAAAGGTAATTAATTAAATTAAATTAATTAATTTTTAATTATTTAATTAATTAATTAATTTGATTTAATTCATAAATAGTTAGTAAAATATCATAAACTGACTTAATAAAGCGTAGAAATATAATTAATATATGCAGAGACAATAAAGATATACGCTCATTACAGTAAATTAATCAATTAATTAATTAATTGGTAATTAATTAATAATTATTTAATTTACACTAATTTATAATTTTATGAAATTTTAAAAACGAGATTTTTTTGTCGCAATAAAGAAATTAAATCATATTTTTGTAGGTATTTTATCTCCAAGTTGATCCCTCGTCGAGATGCTCGGTGTTTGTGTATCGGGGGCCTTCCTCCTGCTCTCCCTGCAGGCCCTGGGAGCGAGGGCGAGCGGGGGCGACGTCTGGGTCCTCGGCGACTCGGACTTTTCAAGCAGAATCTCTGATCAAGATCTCGTTCTTGTTAAGTTCTATGCTCCCTGGTGGGTATTATAGATTTTGTCAAGGGGGGACGGGGTTGGGAAAAGGGGGTACTAGAAAGGGGGGGGGAGTAATTTGATAAATCCTTATAAAAAAAATGAATTGCAAAATAATTGAAGATTTTAACAATTGAAGAACTTAATTTTTTTGTCAGATTTTTATTCAAATTTTGACCCTTGCTGCTTCTTCCCCCCCGCCACTCCCTCCCCTTTTCCTCTAATTCAAAAGATTTTAAGATATTTTCCACGCTAAATTAATTAACCAGTGCCTGAAATAACTTTGTGTTTTAAACTTTGGACATTTATGTCCCCCCCCGCTGCTAATTCAAGAATCTATTGTATTTTTAATATCAGATGACGTAATTTTTTTGTAATTTTTATTCCAGGTGTGGGCACTGTAAGAAGATAGCCCCTGAGTTTGAGAGAGCTGCCACGGTGCTGAAAAACAATGACCCCCCCATCGTTTTAGCCGAAGTAAATCTAATTTTTTTGTTTTGAAACAATTAGAAATAATTTTTTTATCAAAAAAGAGCTACATTTATTTATGTTTTTTGTCTCAATTTGCGTTTTTGTCTCAATTTTGCCATTTTTTGTCTCAATTTTGCGTTTTTTGTGCTGATGTGACGGGATGTAATTATGCGTAGGTTGATTGTACTGCTGAAGGGAAGGACACCTGTAGTCAGCATGGAGTCAGTGGGTACCCCACTCTGAAGGCCTACAAGAGGGGGGAGAAAGCGTTTGATTATGAGGGACCCAGGGACGCTGGTACAGTCTACTCATCATTTATCATTATTATTATCATCAGCATCGTCATTATTATCATTTATCATCGTCTTCATCGTCATCATCATCATGATGCATCATCATCTTTTTCTTTGTACTTTTTATAATCCTTTTATTATAATGTTATTTATGAAACTTTTGCATATTTTGTGTATATAGTAATATTGATTTATTGTTGTTATTTGTAATGTTTTATTTCTTTTTGATGGCAGACGGTATCGTAAAGCATATGAAGTCCAAGGCAGGACCAAGCTCAAAGGAATTGAAATCAGTTGAAGATGCCGCCAAATTCTTAGATAATTCTGAACATAGCGTTATCGGTTGGTTCTGTCTGTCTGTCTGTTTATTTGTCTGTCTGTTTGTCTGTTTGATTGTTTACTGGTTGTCTGGTTGTTTGTCTGTCTGTCTGGTTGTTTACTATTTTGATGGTAAATGATTGTACTGTCGATTAACCAATGGTTATCAATGATTAATGATTGTTATTGATTAACCAGTGATAATCAGCGATTAATGATTGTAAATGATTTATGCTATTGATTATCAACGATTAATCATTGTGATTTATGCTATCGATTAACCGCGATTAATGATTGTATATGATTTATGCTATCGATTAACCGCGATTAATGATTGTATATGATTTATGCTATCGATTAACCGCGATTAGTGATTGTAAGTGATTTATATTATCGATTATCAACGATTAATGATTGTAAATGATTGCAGGCTTCTTTGAAAGCTCTAGTGATAAGGGAAATCAAGAGTTCCAGAAGCTCGCCGGCGCGATGAGCGATGACTTCAGATTCGCTCATAGTTTTAACGCAGACGTACTCAAGAAATACTCGTATAAAGAGTAAGATTTATCGTTTTAAATCTTAATAAAATAATGAGATTTCAGATGAATGGACAGTTGAGTCAACCTCAGTTCATTCTTCTGGTTACTGATATTATAGGCATAAGATTTATTTCATGGTTTAATACGATAAATATGTTGAATACGTTTGAATGTATCGATTGTTTAAACGTGTATTGTATATACTTGCTTATATTTATATATATAGTTGTACTCGTGTACTTTTGGTAGTATACGTTTTAGTACTTTAAATATAGTTATGTACTTTTATATACTTGTAATACTTTTGTTATTTTTATTTCTTAAATTCGATTAATACGATTAAAAGCGTTTGTTTTTTGTATTTACGTTTCAGTAACATCGTGATATTTCAGCCGAAACGACTCGTCACCAAAATGGAGCCGAGCGAGTTGAAGTTTCCTGACGCAGTTTTTAATGTTGAGAAAATTAAAGACTGGATTAAAAATAACATGTAAGTTTGGTTTGATTGTATGTTTGATTTTTTGTTTGATTGTATGTTTGGTTGTCTGTTTGATGGTTTAGTTGATGGTTTGTCATTATGTTTATCATCTTGTTTATCATCTTGTTTATTATCTCGTTTATCATCTCGTTTATCATCTCATTTATCATCTTGTTTATTATCTCGTTTAACATCTTGTTTATCATCTCGTTTATCATCTTGTTTATCATCTTGTTTATTATCTCGTTTAAGATCTTGTTTATCATCTTGTTTATCATCTTGTTTATCCTCTTGTTTAGTCACGGCTTGGCTGGCCACAGAACGACGGCTAACTCGGCTCAGTTTAAGTCTCCGCTCGTCGTCGTTTATTTCGACGTCGATTACGTTAAAAATCCCAAAGGAACCAACTACTGGAGAAACAGGTAGCGTTTTTATTACTATTAAATCTAATTAGGTTTTTATGTGAAATAGGGTTAGAATTAAGGTAAGGTTTCTGTGATATTTTATCGGTTTTTTTTCTAGTTTTTTTATATAGAGTTACTAAATTATCATCTTATACCACAATTTTAAACTACTCCAATATTAGTTTTAGCTCAGTTTTAACTGGATATTACTACATATATTAACGGAGCTGATAAAATTACTCTGATCTCATTTTTAACTCGATAATACTCCGTTTATGAACGCAGAGTAATAAAGGTGGCTAAGACTTTAGCCGACGCGGGTAAACGGCTCAAGTTTGCCGTTTCCAACTCGAATGATTTCAATCACGAGATAAACGAGTACGGCATGCAAACGGTGGCGGGATCGGATAAGCCGTTGGTGGCTGGACGTGATTCCGCAGAACAGAAGTTTGCCATGTCGGGGGAATTTAGGTAAGTTTTTATATATGTATTCAGTGTATTTGAATGTATTCAGTGAATGCGTTAGATTACGTTTAACGTCTGTATTACCATATTATAATGATGTCTCAGACGTAGCAGTCAATTTAAGCGTCTTACTAAAGGGCGCAGCAAGTAAGATAAATACTGAGCTATCCTGGATTTGAAGCTGAACCTTTCGCAAATGGGAATACTTTTGAAAATAAAAATTATTTTAAGATTTTTATATGTTTATTAGTATCATTAACTTACTTTTTTGTGCTGATGTGACATTAAAGAATCGCAACACTTATATACTGTGATTTGTTTGGTTTATATTTTTAACCGCGTCGTTGTTTTATGGTAGTGTTGAAGCGTTAGAGAAGTTTGCTAACGATTTATTGGACGGGAAATTAGAACCGTTTTTGAAATCTGAACCGATACCAACCAGCCAAGATAACGTCAAGGTATTATATATGTATTCTATGTATTTAGAATACATTTATTATATATGTATTCTATGTATTTAGATACATATATTCTAGTAGAAAACTTATTATACTGATACGCGTATTGTAATGTGACGATATTATATCGATACGTGTATTTAAATGTGAATTCATTATAGTAATACGTGTATTTTAATGTGTATTAATTATAGATATACATGTATTATAATGTGTATTTATTATATTGATTATATATATTTATATATTTATATATTTATTATATTGATATATGTATTTTAATATGAAGCTATTACAGTAATACGTGTATTTTAATCTGAATCTACATTTATAGAAAACTAAATGAGAATAATTTCTCTACCGTTTATTGACTTCATGTATCGTTATTTGTTTACGTTAGGTCGTAGTGGCTAAACAGTTTAACGAGATCGTAAACGACGTCACTAAAGACGTATTGATTGAGTTCTACGCTCCCTGGTGCGGCCATTGTAAAACCCTCGCGCCTAAATACGACGAACTCGCAGAAAAGGTATTTAAAATATAACATATTTATACATATTTAAAATTAATTTTAAAAAAATTATTTTTTTTTTAAACTGTTTGTTTTTATTGGAGCAAGGTATTACATGTAACCTCCCCTTAGTTTATTTTACTCGAGTATTATATGTTAACCGTAATTCTAACCCTAGAAGTTACGAAGCGTTTTAATTATTTAGTCTGCATTAAATGATATTGATATTTAGCTACTGGGCTAAAGGGGTGGGGCTAAATGGGCGGAGTGATCTTTTATTTAAATTTCATTTAAAATATTTCTATCCATATTTTTGTATCGTTTACTTGCAGCTGAAAGACGAGACAGATATCGTTATCGCTAAAATGGACGCTACTGCTAACGACGTGCCTAAGCCTTATGACGTTAAGGGGTAAGCTTAGCGTTAATTGACAATCACGCAGGTATTTAGATGTTTAGTTTAGTTATGATACGTGATATTCATAATTTGCAACAATCCAGTGTTCGTAACATCGTCTGATTTTAGTAATGCATTCTAAAGCTCATCATTATTAAATACTCAATTGTGCTGATGTGACATTAAGTTATATAAGGATAGCTGTGATTAGTCGACTCAATTGTGCTGTGACGTTAAGTTATGTAAAGTTAATTATCAATAGCTAATTATCACGATTAAGAGACACAAGATTGTGCTGATGTGACTAAGTAATCTCTTTTTCGTTTAGATTCCCGACTATTTATTACGCGCCTAAAGGTTCCAAGGGCAATCCAAGAAAATATGAGGTAATGTTATTTCTCTGTTGGATATATTAGATTGGATATATTAGATATTAGATATCTAGATAAGTTTATAATAGAGGAGTTATCTATTTTATCAGTTTTTTGTATCAATTTGCTGAAGTTAAATTTGAATATTTGGTGCTTTTTTTCAATTTAATAAGTTTAATTTTTATTATTAGATTATTTTAAAGAAATTAAAGCTTTTAATTTATTTCATCTAGATGTAGTTAGATATTTAAAAAAAAAAAAACTCGCATTAAATTTTGAAATTTGGAGTTTTGAAATTTCATATTTGTATTTTTTCGCGCTTAGGGCGGGAGGGAAGTTGATGATTTCCTGAAATACCTGGCGAAGGAATCTACGAGTCCCCTGAAGGGATACGGACGTGACGGAAAGAAGATCAAGAGCAAGAAACAAGAGCTGTAGGGAGGATTGTACTCAAGGGGGGGGTGATTTTGTTGACATTTTTTGACTTTTGAAATCTCTTTCGATTCGATTTAAGCATTTTAGATAAGAAGTAGATTCATTTGTATAATGGAGATAAATTTATGTGTATGTTTGTAATAATAGTAAAATACAATATGTTTATATACGGTATATACTATTGTACGTGATTGTATATTGTATGCTGTATTTTTATAGTTATATATTGTACATTATAATACCAAATGCTATTGCTAATATCGTATATACAATATTGTATATACGATCAATTCTGTATCGTTGCATGTAATATCATATATACAATATTGTATATCATTGTATGATGTATATACAGTGAAAATATTATACATTAACGTTATTTGTAATAGCGTATAATACTATACGTACTATACAGTATATATTGTAATAATTTCTGCGCG
This sequence comes from Oconnorella tubifera, assembly GCA_034700105.1. Taxonomy (NCBI): domain Eukaryota; kingdom Metazoa; phylum Annelida; class Clitellata; order Enchytraeida; family Enchytraeidae; genus Oconnorella; species Oconnorella tubifera. The sequence goes on from JAQIXG010006486.1 coordinate 9,210, forward strand.
TTTTAAAAATAATTTAAAATATACTGCGACAGATTTTTACGTTAAATGTTTCATGATGATTTCTATCGCCATCTATTGAATGACATTAATTATAATTGTTTGTTTTTTTTACTTTGAGTTTAATTCCTGTATAAATACATATATTGTCGAACAATTTTTCTGATTTAAAGTTTTGCCAATACTGAAACGAAAGATAATAATTCTAATTGTCTAAGGCTTATTTTTGATATTCGCGATAATTTTTAAGGGTCGTTTGTAATAACGGTGTATTTTATTTTCATTAATTCCGATTATAACGTTTGTATCATCTATTTTATTTGGCCAGGACAATTCGTCTACGGACATTTGGTCTACCGATATTTGGTCCACTAATGGGTAGACCAAATGTCTGTATACCAAATGTTGGCAGACCAAATGTCAATGGGGAGTAAGCATTTCTATTGATCTTTTTTTAGTTCTTTTTCCAGCGGTTGGATAACTTGTTATAATTCTTTGCTTGATTTCTTCCAGAAAGATCTATCGGTTTAAAAGTTTTACAATCGTTTTTATTATAATTCTTGAAGAGAAAATTATTTACTACACTGCTGCATTAAAGATTGACCTCATCACTTGATTTCATCTTAAATATCGATTACTTAATATATATATTATTAATATTTTAATTATTTAATAATTATAATATTAATCGTAATAATAAATTATGATTCTTATATTTCCACTTAACGTTACAAAAACGCAATTTCTGCATTTATTTCAGTTTCAGTTTTTTTTTCGTGCCTATACCCCCAACCTTTGTTGTTTCATGGGGGGTTGAAGCCCCTGATCTTCTCTGGGGGCCTGATGCCTACCTGGGAGAGATGGTGGGGGCATTAATTGCCGGTCGGTTGTGATGGGGGGTGTTGAATTAGGGGGGCGCCACCTTCTCCTTTCTATAAAGTCATAGAGAATTTCTTTTGTGACGGGTCGTTCTATGCTTTCGCACACACCTTGAAAATATTGAATATAAAAATTTAGCAGTTAGTGAAAAAGGCCCCCCAATATTTGACCCCCCCCCCACATATCGCATTA
>JAQIXG010006487.1:0-10276 GCA_034700105.1 Oconnorella tubifera
AATTTTTACGCGTCCACACGCGTACAAGAAATTGTGTCGTTTTCTTGCACGCGTGCAAGAAAACGACACTATTTCTTGCACGCGTGTGGACGCGTGAAAATTTCACGAGGAGCTCGTGAAAAATGTCGGCCAATGTGAACCGGCCTTTAGTGAATTATTTTTTATCTTTGTCTGTGTCTATTAATACAGACCCAATCATTGCATCGTGAATTGTAAAATATTGTTCTATCATATTGATTGATGTCAAATAAATATATAAATAAATAAATTGCTGGTATAATGGATAGCATGCATGGGAATAGCATGACCATTGATAGCCTACTACGAATATATGTCTACCCATATCATATGTCCATTTTACTAACACATTAAAATGATTAAATGTATGTTTGTGCTTGGAAATTTTCACGAACCTCTATCATGCCTGCTATCGTTTTGCGTTTGTTTCTGATCTGGGTCTAGAGGATTTTCTTCAGCCAAGGAACGATACGGGGAAAAATTAAATGATTACGAAGAATTAGAAAAAAAAGATTAACGAATGAAAAAGAAGATAATAGGCTAGCTTAAATGATTGCTAGCTTTCAAACCTGCTTCGCAAAACAACGTTGATACTTCATTATATATATTTCCTTAAGCGAATGTGAATATATTTCTCGAGTTGATGCTCCAGTAAACTCTATAAAAAATACAATTTTATCTCTGCAGCACTGGCAATGTCTCATTGTGTATAATATGATCGTATGATTGTATTGCAGGCCTAGCGTTCTGACTGCTGCTTCTGCAATATATGACTCGGTCGTAAAACGGCAGATCTCTCTTGTGGTACTCTATGAGGATATTGGGTGCGTTGTCTGTCTCGAGTATTGTACGAGAGTTTTTACTGTTTTGCGCTTGTCTGTTGATCATTATGTCGATCTTTGCTGGACATTAAAAAGCTTTGCTGCATTGCTGTCATGACGAGTTCTTAATTAATTGAAAAATGTAGCGGATGACATCAAAATTGAAGCCGAAATTTGGGAAAGAAATATTAGGTAAGTTGAACATTTTTGTTTGACGTTGTCAGAATTTTTCGGTTGATAGAGTATAAACTATAGATCATTAATAATGCAATTTGTAATCATTTTGTTCTTAATTAGTTTTAATATATTTGATGATAATATTTTAATAATAATAATAATTTTAAAATAATTTTGACTTCAAGATAATTACGCTTTAAAGTGTAACTATTTTGAGGTCAAATTACTGTAGGCCTAAGAAATAGAAAATTTGATAATGGAAATTAAAACGAAACAGTTGATTACAAAGTTCACAGTATTGGCTTTAATTAATAGATGACAGAGTTAGGCAGTTTTCTATGCAAAGACGCCAATATTTTGTTCACAACTAAAATGATACACAATTAAAACTCTGTCATCTATAGTAATTACAGCCAATATTATGAACTTTGTAATACACTGTTTCGTTTCAATTTTCATTATCAAATTTTTATTTAATAAATGTTCATGAAATGAATCTTTAACTGAAAGATCACAATAACAAATATCAGTCTGCGTTTAGCTAATATATTATGTGCATATCATATCACAATTGTAATAATGATAGAAAAATGCTATTAGTTTAGGCATACAATAGTGTCAGTAGATCTAAAAGAAAAATTATGGATTACGCCTATAAGAAATAAAAAACTGAATATGTTACGTTAACGAAAATTAAAACGAAGCATTATTTTCGCAATATTTTCTAATAATATTGTTTAACATTATAGTAGTATTATATTATTTATGAAATTGTAAGACGACTAATTTGTGATTTTCTGAACGTACGATGCGAAATTCAGCAAACGATACAATAAGCTCAGTGAATGGTCTTAGGGCCTATAATAAATTAAACATATTTTATGATTTCTATAGTTATTGTGGAGAAAAGTAAAAATAATACTTAATTATATATTTTTTTATAAAAAATAGTTTGTGTTAATATATGAGTAATTATTATTCAAACTGAAATGCATTGCCAGGAGATACTGCCCCATCTATAAAAACTAAAGAAAGAGGCTTACTGAACATGACCTCTTTCGCATCTGGGGGGGGGGGGTCGTGGGGCTGACCCCATTATTTCCCTGGCCTTGATATTCCGTTGAAAATATGTACAAAGTCCCAGAGTTATATCAATAAAATGCAAAACAATTTTGAACTGAGAGCGTTGACCTTTTTGTGCTGGATGTTTTATTTATCAGTACGACCAAGTGCTAATTAATGTTATGCTGTTTGCATAGGCCCATAAATTTGATTAAACAGATATTTAAAATAGCATACTGGCGACGATTTTATACACAACAATAATAATTACAATTGAATATTCTTCCATTGATATTAAGCACGCACGCGTTTGTCCAGCATCACGCGATTGTCTTGCTTCAATTTATATCTGTTGGGAATGAATCAGACAGCAACATCAACAATATAATGTGTTTGGATGAATGCATATAATAACTTATATGAATGTTTTTATATAAAAGTTGTATAACAGTTTATTCAGCCAATCGTATCCTGCCGTTTATAATGAAGAAACAAAACAGAAGTGCTATCATGTGTGTGTATTATATTTGTTTTAGTTTTCAGCTTTTTACCCTACGCGCCTTCCATCATTTTTATGGGTTAATAACTTGTACAATTATACCAGTATTAATTGTATAGTTATAAGAGAAACTTTTGGCTGTTGGTTTACTTCATGTCAAAATCATGCTGATCTTTTTATACTGAAGTGTAATCTGAAATCTATAATACAACATATACCAACTTGTCAGAGCACTTTAATATCCCTCGCTTTATTCAATTTACATGAAACTGAAAATAGAGCATTTAAAATCCAGATCAAAACTGTATCTCATATGGATTTGGAATACGAATAAAATATCAGTCATAAGTGTCAATAACATACGAATAAGATCACTGACTCTTTGGAAAGACAATGTCATCGGGGAATACGAGTTTATTGTTTCAACTGTTAATCTTAGTTTATAAGAAACATAGCCTGAGAGCATCAATCAAATTGCCTCCCGCATTGCCTGCAGGCGATCAATGAAACAAAGCCTATCAAGGTGCGTCGTCTCTGCAGCTTCGCATATATTGACAGGTGAGATATCTATCGATCTGGTTTTTCCTAACGGCAGGCTTTATTCTCTGCAAGAAATCATTAGAAATCTTCTCAGCCTTTTAATTCATTTCCTCGTGTACGTTATATTTAGACATGCATAATAGGTCCAGATTTAGCTTGTTATTTTGAAAAGAAACCACAAACTGTATATTTGCAGTGACAACATTTACGTAATATTTCGAGAGAATCACCTTAGTAAAACTGGAGACAAATTGCTGCGGAGTTAGTATCACACAATTTTCTTTGTCAACGATCGTTGTTGAAACTGATGTTTAAATAATATTTTAAAACTGAACATAATGTGCCAGATATCATTCACTGTTAAAAGCATAAAGCAATAATTTTTCAATGTATTGTTTTTCGGTAAATGTAGTCCAATTTTTGTAGCTAATTTATATAAAATTATGCATAGAATAATCATTATAAAGAGCTATTTTTATTGATAGAGTATGTTTCATATTCGTTTTCTTTGTTCTGATTAGTGATTCTGAACAAAGGCGTGTTGAAAATAAATAAAAATTTATTATATTTGAAAAATATGAAAGTTCGAAATAAGAATCGAAAAGTGAAAACTGTATAATCAGTTGGTTTGGCAATATATCGTATGAACAATTATACTTCGTTTGTTTCCTTATCTTCATCAATAGTAGCATCATAAAACTAATTGATAATAAAATGCATGCTAATTTACGAAAATATATAAAAATATAAAATTATACAAATCCTAAAAATAAATAATGAAATGATTAATATACAATTATAACGTTATAATTGTATATTAATCATTTCGTTTATCTGCTAAGCAGAATTCATAGTGATAGTATATTTTGCATTTTTCGCGGAAAGTGTTCCACTGTAATTGATTGGTGAAGTATACTGGCCTAGTATTGGAACTGGTGTAGTGGTGAGATATCGATATTGTCCTGTGCACAGTTACTGTAGATGACAATAATTAGGACTAACGTGGCACTTGTTAGAAGAGTTTTCATTGTTTGTGCTGAAAAGTGACAAAACACTGTTGATGAGCGAGCGATATGATATCTCTATACTATACCGTTGAAATATATAACGATCCGAAGAACAATTTTTAATATTGATTTTTCTATGACATTTATTTGAAAATATTTGATAATGAATGTTTGCAAGTTTCCAGCATGCCACATTCAATTTTGTTTATTTATAAAATTAACAATGTTTTTAAAAGTGTAGTTACGAAGTCTTAATAATTATAACATTTTTTACTCTGACCGAGAAAGTTAACATGAAATTTGTCTGCAAAGAAAAGCACTGTGTTGAATGTGAGAAATGTAACAGACGCTGTTTGTTTAGCTCTTGGTCGTCTAATTCCAAAATCTGTTCTCAGCTATTCGTGAGTCAATCATTAGTTTGATTGATCAATTTTCTCTCGTATTTGCAATGCATTTAAATTAACGATTAATCTTACAATCTTGCCAATTGTCAAGCTTATAATTTAATAGCTTCTAATTTAAACATACGATACAGTTCAACTGATCAACAGGCGCAGTGATATAGTGTCTACTCTAAGAAATATTGCAATTTGATCGAAATTAACTTTTGTAGAAATATACGACGAAAAATGCGCCATTGTTTGTACAAAGGCAAAAAGAAAAGTTGAAAGAAAGAAACAAAAAGATCGCTTTATTTTTTTAGATCTTGTACGTACCTGTGGCACGCACCCTACGTCAGTATACATTTTTGATCCTCATTGATCTTATCCATACCATTTTTTATTAGATATTAAGTTAGATAATTAAATGGCAATAAAATAATCAAAAATATCAGTTTGTATTTAGTATATAAAATCTAAACTGGCATCGTAGGCCTACTTAGTGCAATTTCAATACGTTTACTAGTGTATCGAATGTAATTTTACCTCTAATTTCTTCTTCATCGCAATTTACTTTTTCTCAGTAACTTTTTACATCAGATAAGATCTATTGTGTTTCTATTATCATCGCCTACGCAGCCATGATTCCACGTACTACTTTGACTAATTCTTATCCACCCAATGAACGCGTTTTAGATTTCTAAAAAACCATCAAACAAATACAACTCAAGAATTTTATCGACAGATTCTGACGCTTTCGTAAATTGAAATTGTTTGCAGATTTTCACAGTCTATTCGGGGAAGAAATGTTTATTTAGGGGATTATGTTGCGGAAACTTCAAGCTTTACTGTTTCCTACTGCGTTTCTATTTAACAATCAATATATCGTCTTTGCGTATACTATACTCTTGCGCGGATAGTTTTTCGTTTCGTTTTTCGCAGACAGAAAGTCTCGCTAATGCGGAACATACCCTATATATCTAATATCTAAAACGCGTTGATTGTATAGACCTTCGGTGACATACAAGCAGAATATTAGCCGCGAGCTATTTCTGAATCTTTACTTAATAGTTTTTATCTATATGGCTTAGCGAAAATTGATTTCATATGAACAAAAATCTATATAACAACAAGAAGGCGAACAATATAATAGAAGTATTATTGCAATGAGTGAATCCATTAAAAAGAATTCACTCATTTAGTTTAACTACTAAATTAAGGCTTATAAAAGTTGACTTATAATATAGACTTCAAGAAAAATTAAGTGTAATTAAAGATGTAGCCAGAATTCAGGAAAAGAATTGAAAGTAATAAATTTTCTGCATCTCGGAATTGGTAGAGCTCTTAATATTATACGAATACACATTATTAATAAATGAATATTAAATCTTGTCATATATTACGAAGTGATATACTAACGAAATAATATTGAACGCATTGATTTTACATTCGCTATTATTTCGAAAATCGCGAAGAAGTAGATTTAAAGTTAACTGTTAGATATAAAATGACTCCAAGTGATTTCAATCGATATTATGTTTTAAATCGATAATATACTGAATATTGCCGTCTTTTTTATAATTAAACCTATTAATATTATGCCTACTCCCTGGATGTATTAACAGTTATTGTATGTTTGCGGATAAACAAAATTAAAATGAAATATAATATTGTAATAGCAACTAAATAGATCTCTATAAACGAACACTGACTATATCATATATCTATTTATATTATGATTCTTCTACTAAAAAACAGCGTTTTCATTATAAATTGCAATTTCTGCCCGTTTTTATGATTATCATTAAATCAAGCATATTCGATTTTACTAATTGCCGATACAGCAGACCTGCGCAATATATAAAGCACTGTCAAACAACGCGAACAGTTTGTTTACATTATGAACGATATATTGTTCTGTGATGTCTACCATGCAGTCTCGCAAAGGATGAGTAAGCCGCGATTTCAACCAACTTCATGGATGATCTTGCTACTGCTTCATGGTTGCAGCGTGGAGTGTAAACAGTACGCTGATGGTGAAACGCTGGAAATCAAACAAGGTAAGTTTGACACAAAACAGATATGTATTAATGTAAATGAACCACCAGAAGTTGTTCAGTTTGTGTACAATTCGAAGCTTTTATGTATACGGAATCTAAATGATGCACTGAATGAATACGATTTTAAAGTTTTTATATTCAAGAAGTAAAGAGATAAATAAAACTTTTGGAAAAGTTTGAAGTCTAATTCGCTTCATTTGGCTTGTCTTTGCACTTTGAAGGTACATCTATCAGTAAACAAACTGTATGAATTTGATAAGATCATTTTTTAGTTATCCCTAGGCTACTGTATAATTTATTTTATAAAAGCAGTTAACTTCAGTTTCTTATATAACCAATTTATGGAAACTAAACGACAGTGAATTTTGTATTTTATGTATACTTATCTTATACTTACTGTTCCCATCGAAGGATCATTTTTAGTTATCTTGAATATGATAATTGACTCTTTCACAAATTTCGTGTTAAACTAATATTATTTCATCACGTAATATTTTAGCTTAAAATTAACAAGTTTCACAGTTTCAACTCGTACTTTACAATAAATCTGTCGTTGAAATTGTCATAGTACAAAAAAGTCTATATTGTTACAAATGGGACAACAAAAACAAAGGCTCTTGATTTCAAAATCAATTACTTCAATTTTCAGTTTAAGTCGGTACATTTGGGAAAAAAATCTTATTACATAACACCCAATAGCACAATTTATAAAGTAGACTGCTAAAATAATATAAGAAAGCAGAGTCACAGAAGAAAAGATAAGTTTTTGATTTTACAATAATGCAGAATATAAAATAGGCCTACAGTAACTGTACATGAAGTGTATTTATTTATTCGTTTGTTTTTTATATAAATATAATATATAGCAAGTCAATAATATAAATATTACATAAATGATAAAAAAAATGTCATCGATAGGTTCAGGAAGAATACTTAAATGATGCCACATTACATATTTCAATAAGTAAATAGTTTTACATGTATTCAAAATAAAATACAAAATAAAATTCCAAAAAGACCAATATTAAAATACAATAAAAATCCAAGTGGGTTTATTTAAAAACACAATGCTAAACCGAAACTACATTATAAAAACAAAGTAATTTCAAAATTTATGTATATTCGAGGAAATGGTTTAATATTTAAATTATATATATAACTCTGCAGATGTGCAACATTTATGCAACATGTCTCAGATTATCATTCACATTTAAATATAACATTAATTTTACTTCATCGCTGTCAATTAAGCGCTTAAATGTATTGGGCCTACTTTAGTTGCTGATGATGAAACTGCTTAGCTTTATAGTCAAGCAGCCAGCTGTTGCTAGTCGATTAAAGGCCTATATACTGCAGCTGCTATGCCGCGAAGTCGTTTGATTGATAGATACGTCATTGTTGTTACGAAGCTTGTTCCAATCATATAATCACTTAAAGTTTAGTATGCTATCACTGGATGGCATAAATCTAGAGATTATCACTAACCGCAGATCAGCTTCCGAGCAATATTGTTACATTATGGATCGAGCTTCTGTTGCTTCCATTAAGAATTGCGCAGGAGTTGATCTATATTTAGCAACATTAAACGTCAATAATCCGACATTTAAACAATAATTATCGATCAGTTAATGCGTTACTTAAAAAGGTTATGACGTTCGAGTTTGGTCCTATTTAGAGGTCTACATAATGAGTAAATAATTCTATTATTACGTTGTTTTAATTTTTGGAAATTAATTTAACTTTGGTTAATTTTTCAGAAGATGTAACCTCTATTTTGTATATTTTGCATATTATATTTTGTTTTCACTATCGACTCAGTTATAATATATTAATCTATAGTATTAATATATTACAACTTAAGTGGTTATTTTTGTTTATTTTCCTCCAGCAATAAGCTGTTAATAATTAAGATTACCACAGTAATTTTCACAATTATCTTTAAAGAAAATTAGAATATTTTTATAACTTTATCTAATTAATAAAATTGTTCAGATCAGTCCTAAATGAATTTTGAAATTATTCTCATGCAATATTTCAGATGTATTTAATCCATAAACTAGAAAGGCCGGTTTATAAGATTAAGATTACATAGATCCCTAATACGCACATATTGAAACTATACTCATCAGAAAATAAAATCTCAATCAAAATAAACTTTTGAAAATAACAGAAAACTTAAACTACATAATGAAATAATTTAATTCTTATATTATTACAGCCGACACTTCTCGTCCAGTCAAACCCTATTCGCACGAAGTTACACGAAGCGACACCTTTCCCTCAACTGTCGCACTCTCATCCCGCAGATCTCTTCAGCCCAAGTCTCGCGTCAAGCAGTCGGTCCAGCGTCCCTTGGTCGCGCTCAACGTACACGCCGAGGTCGAGGTTCACGAGTCGAAGACTGGTCGACTGGATGCAGTAGTTGCATGGGAGTCGCCCGGGACGATGCGCACGACGGACGACACAAAAGTGGCCTCTATTGTGTTTTATACTTTACACGTGGCGAGAGATAGTTGTAATTTTGACGAATCTTTTCCTCATTGTCTTGTTCCTAATGCGTATGATACCAAGCTTATTCAGTCAGCCAGTAGTTCGGTAGGAAATGATTTCTCTTGATTATTATTGTTGAATTTTATTTCTTTACTGAGTTTTTGCTTTTATTTTAACACGAAAGGTGGATTTCTCATTTTGTGTAATTTTTACAGCAAAAACAGAAGATGCTATTAATATGTTTGATTCCACACTATATATTATATATAGTGTAGGACCAAACATAGTGAACATGTTGTACACGTGTGTTATTTTAATGATTTAGTAGCTTTTATTGACTTATATATCGCATTTATTTTTTAAGCACAAATCTATGATACTGTTTCTGTTATTAATCTTTGATACAATTTTATTTGTAGGCCTATCAGGCTTATACTGCATATAAAATAGCTGTAATATTTCTATATACCTAGGCCTACTCTTGTTTGTTCTGAAGCAGACCTTATTTCTTAATGAAATATTTGAAATTTCAGTTAAACATGACTTTAGCTGGATTAACCTATAACAGTCATTATTGGATCGAGATTGAAGTGGATGGCCTCACGTCACCAAGAACCCAATTCATTACACGAGGATGCAAATATCCCACAACCAACTTCCGGTCCTGTCAGGCCACGCCCATTAGCACTGTGGTGCCACTCAGTGCCTTATTTATGCCTAATATCACGTGCCTCTATTATGACGTCATCACAAATGTTGGTAGTATGACGTTGCATTGGGAAACGCATGAGGACGTGGCTGATGACGTTGCATCAGTAAATGCGTCATGGTCGAGTATAGTGACTGTAAGATATCCGACACTGGAGGGAATTCATATGGACATGCATAGAACTGACTCTTGGGAGATCGAACTTAAACTCATCCCAGACAAGTTGTATGAAATTAGGGTTAGTATTTAACTCAGAAATAACTATTTAACTACTTTACTTAAGTATAGTCTTTTTAGCGCTTTTGATCGTTATTATGTTTACATTTCATAAAACAAGAGAAATTCTGACATGTTAAAGATCTCCTTTTTAATTCATTTATTTACTTTAAATGTAATTGCTTAATACAGATTCTGACAGCTGTATTACTGAGTGTAGGACCTTTGGGGGGGGGGGGGGGGGGGGGGGGGGGGGGGGGGGGGGGGGGGGGGGGGGGGGGGGGGGGGGGGGGGGGG
>JAQIXG010006488.1:0-10276 GCA_034700105.1 Oconnorella tubifera
CCCCCCGATCCAAATTCTTACATTTTTGAAACAAAAACTCTTTAACATTAATCAAAAATTGGTATTAATGTTAAAAATTAATTTAAGAATTTTTTTATTTTTTTATTTAGGAGCTATTGTGAGAGCCCTTTGATGAAATTTCTTTCGTTCATTTCAGATTGACCTAAGTTTTTTATTTTATTTTATTGTTTAACAAGTTAAGTGTTTAATTAGTTATACAACTACTTAAACACTAGTTAAACACTTAACTAGTTATACAACTATAACGGTTTTAACTAGTTATAACTTAAATTAAACGTAATTTCAGTTGTACACTTAACTCATTTTCACCTTTAATTAAAGCTTGTTTATTTGTTTAAATAGTTCATTGTTTATAAGCTTCACTTTTTCGATGATTAAAATAATTGACACTAAAACAAACCATATATTCGAATGACACAAAAATCTGTATTTTATACCCCCTAGATTTGAATCTTGATCGCCACCTTGGGAAAATAAGAGGGGAGCTGATGTTTCAGAATCTCCCCTCCCTCCCCCCCCCTCCCCCTAGTGCGTACGCGTAGAGTCCTGCATCAGCCGATGCTGACAATAATTCCTATAATAATTCCTGCAGTAATTCCTGCTGACATCGAAGCATTAGGACTGTGTACACTGTACAGGGTTGAGTACAGAGAGGAATAGACTGCTTTTAATTCAGTACGTTTAACGTTAATTAATTAACTTCTTAACATATTACGTATTAATTTAATACACATTTACATATTAGTCCTATGTTTTAACATATTAGGCCTATATATTAACATATTAGACCGATACATAAACATGTTATATATTAACATATTTAATATTTGCATATTGGGTCTATATAGTAACTTATTATATAGGCCTATTAACATATTATATACTATAGGATTGTAGGGTTACACATGTTTCAACAAAAGATTATTATTGAGAGGGCGGAGGAGCTTTGTGTGTGGACGCATTACCACCTCCCCCTCGACAAGAACAAATATTTGAATTCGTTAAAATGAATAAATTTAATTAATTTTTATAATTAGGGTTTGGGTTAGGGTTAAATTTGATTAAATCTCATAGTTAATATTTTGGTTAGGATTTCTTATAGTTAGAATTCGGGTTACTGTTAGGATTGAACTTAAGATTAGTGCTAGTGTTAGGGTTAAGTTTAGGGTAAGTTAGGGTTAGAGTTATTAAATTAATTGACGTGGCCGTTTTGTCGGGTTAATATAATTCGAGGCCGTTTTATCGGGTTAATGTATTTCGGGGCCGTTTCGTCGCGTTAATATATTCGGGGTCTTTTTGTCGGGTAAATGTATTCGGAGCCCTGTTGTCGGGTTAATGTTTTCGGGATCCTTTTGTCGGGTTAATATATTTGGGCCGTTTTGTCGGGTTAATATAATCGCTATATAATTAATGTTATGTTTATTTAGTTCAAGGATACGACGTCTGCAGTAATTAACGATAAAAATTAATTAATTAGTAAAAAAACTCCTCTTTATTAAGCAAATATATCTTAAACGCCATATAATAATGATACGACAAAACGGCCCCGGCAAATCTGCCAAACAAATCGTCCCAGACTAATAAGTCGTAGGATATTAAAATTGAAATTAGGGTTAGGGGTAGAGTTTCGCAGTGGCATATACCTATGATTTCATATGTGGGAGTTCCTGTTCTTTTTTTAAAGTTCTGAATTTATTTGTTAAGATTATCACTCAATTATTTGATCACATCATATAGGCCGATGTTTCTGATTTTTTCACTAAATAGCCACAAGGGGGGGGGGGGTGAGGTTGGGGGGGTTCCATTAAACTGAGATCTTTAACGCTACAAAAAATGACTTCCAATAAAAAAAGGGTTTAAGGGCGGGGTAAGAGGCCCAACAAACCTTTTTATACGCTATTCAACTTGGGTTATGGTTTTAGACAAATCTGGTTAAGTATAGGATTGATTAGGTTTAGGGTTAGTGAATGAATTTGTGGGGCCGAATTGTCGGGTTAATGTTTTCGGAGCTGATTTGTCGAGCTAATGCTTTCAGGGTTGATTTGTCATGTTAACATATTCTGGATTGAGTTGTCTGGTTATTGCTCTTAATCGACCCTATCGATTTATCGGGTTAATGTTTTCGGAGCTGATTTGTCGGGTTAATGCTTCCAGGGTTAATTTGTCGGGTTAATACTTTCAGGGTCGATGTGTCGGGTTAATTTATTTTGATACGATTTGTTGGGGTACAATATTGTTAGTATTTTTAACTAAACAATTAGCCCTCTCTGAATCGTAACGTTAATCGGCACTACACGAAGTGGCGCCAACTAAAATTCATTTAAGAGGGGTGCGTTACGGTTTTATTAAAATTCAACAATTTATCGAATCCTAAAAATAACAATATTTTTATTGATCATATACAGAATTCGTGATAAAAATAATTCGAAAATTTACAGTTAATTAATATACATATTGTGAATTTTTTATAAATTTTCTCAGTTTTTTTATTGGATAAATTATGGGTTGTATTGACTCTATATGAGTCATTTGTTTATATTTTTGACTGTTTTAGGAGGGGGATGGGTTTAATCGCCTCCAGTCATTAATTTGCTTAGGGGAAAACTGTCATTTCAGTTTTTTTTTCAGAGGAGGGAGTGCAAAAATTAACGCGATATTGTTAATTTTTAGATTGCAGATTTTTTTGGTGGGGTGGGTGTCGCCTGATGAAATTATATGGTAATATACAAATTTTTTTTTAATTTTAATTAAAATAAATGAGGGGGGAGGACAATTCCCCCGTCATCCCTCAGATCACTGTTCTTATGTCTTTTGCTATTTAGTCCTGTATAAAAGTCAGTAAAGTGGTATAATAATATTATAATTAAGCGTAATACTTGTCTGTGTAATTAAATAAACTTTATAATATTCATTTGTACAGCTATAGATTGGTATAAGGGAGGGTGGGGGGGGGGGTAAGAGAGGGAGCTAGCAGTGTTCATCACCCCGTATAAAAATAACAGTTAATATCTTACATATATGTAATTATTATATCATATACAGATAATACGGTATAATGTATATTAAATAAAAATATTTATAAACTTGATGGGGGTCAGTGACCTTAGTAGGTGGGGGGGGGGGTGAATGGGAGAGGGGCACGCGGTATATGCTCCCTCCCCTGTAACAAAAATCATTAATATCTTACAAAAAATATTTATACGTTTAATAGGGCATTAACTTCAGTACCTCCCCCTCGATTTTTATAAAAATTATACTTTTGTAAAAGAATTAAAAAAGGAAATAAAGTGTAGGTAATGTAATAGAGGGGGGGGGGGTCTAATTATTCTTTTTTGAATTTTATATCTATTATTAACATTGTAACATAATTTATAAACAAATATCCTTTTAAAGTAAATCCACTTCAGGGGGTTTCGCTCCCGCCCCCCCCCACCCCAATATCCTGTATTTCGCCCTTTTGAAATATTACATATTTTGAAGTGTTTACTGGGGGTTAAACCACCCACCCCACCAGCCCCCCCCCCCCAAACAGATTTTAGATGAATATCGTGAAAATGTCGTAAAATTGACTCTATAGGCTTATATGCACTGCACGCATGTATACAGTTGGTATGTAATCAAATCTACAGTTATTATAAGAGCTAAATATATACAGTGTAACGTTTTATATGCACTTTATTGCAATAACTATTTGATATCATGATATATATATACCATAATATGCTATATATGCAGGATATGTGATACTTATATGATATAAAATATATAGGCCAAGTATACAATATATGTAGGATATGATATCTTTGATACTAGATAAAGGTAAGCTCTATAATTATATCTGTTTGTTTCAATATATACTTTATAAACATATCTATTTAAAAAGATAAATTATATTTAATATCAATCCACTTGTTTTGCTTGAGCACAAAAAGCTCTGACATTTTTATTCTTTAGTTTTATTCTCTCGGTTTCTAAATATATATAATATATATTGAATGTATTTAAATACAAATGTATTTTATATGATCAGCACTTTAAAATAGCTGTTTTAAACATTGAGATAAGCTTATGTATTGAGATAGGCTTTAAGCACGATTACGGCTAACCCTAACTCTAACACTAATACAAACCATAAACCTAATCCTAATTCAAACCCATAGTATGAATAACTATTTTAGAAGGGCTATTTGTAGACGCTCTATATTTAGAAACTGCTCTAATTCAATTAGGAAATGCCAATATGTTTCCGGTTTAGTTAAAAACGCACACAATAGCATTGTGCTGTGTGCGTTTTAAACTCTGCGTTGATCAAGAGCAGTAGTCATTTAAAATATTAATTTGTCCAACAGATTACGTTGCGTCATTACGTTGATTTATTACGTTAACGTAACCGTAACGGTATAACGTGATCGCGTCGTTTTGACGCAATCATGTAAAGTAAACGTTAGACGCTCGACTGCCGTGTTATGAAAAATTAATCCGTTGATCGTAAATTTTCAACTGGACGTAATTAAGGAGAACAAAATCAAGATTTTTGAGAATTTAAACTTAGAGAGGGGGGGTCTGGGGTGCGAATCCCTTTCAAAAATTAAATATTTTAATTTATGACGTTTTCTTGTGTATTTTGTAATTTATTTAATTTATATAAATAGAATATTATAATTTGATGCAGGTGAAACGATAACGCTTTTGTGCTGATGTGACGTCGTTAGATAACAGACGAACTACCCCGACGTCGTGTCTCAATTTTCTCTGGCAATTTTCCAAGTAAATTGAGACAGATAGTCTCGGAGACATAAGGTTATCGAAATTTCTATTAGCGAGATTCCATATAGAATGATTTGATAGAAGAAAGTCCTTTGATTTCTATCATTAAATCTGTTCAACCGAATCTTATCACGGACGAACGGGGTGCGGGCTTTTTAGCAAGCCCCACACCTTTAGCCCACTGTAGTCACGCCCCCTTAGCCCAGTAGCCTATGTCTTTAACAGGCTCCAGTTTAATGGGTTAAACTTACAATTTTAGTTAAGAATATATTTAATTATGACAAAATGTAATCAATACTATAATCTTAGTCACGAGGCGGAGCTTGGTTACAAACGAGGCCTAGCTACAGTAGCATTTCGCGGAATGCAGAGAATGAAACAATAAAAGGAAGGCATAAAAGAAATCGATCTTATTTGTACGTAATATACTTCAAAGTTGAAATTTTAGTGGCAGCGAGAGAGAGAGAAAAGAGAGGGGAATGGGGGGGGGGGGGGTCAACTGAGTAATAGTTTTGAAAATGCTAAATTCAAATTAATTTAGAAATAATTTTTGTTATAAAAAATACTAAAATTACTGCATTTAAAAATGTTTTTTTTAGAAATATAGACCTTGAAATTTCATGAAGAAGGTTCTTGAAATTTCTTGATTAGGGTTAAGGTTCTGGTTAGTTGAGGTTAGGGAAAAGGGAAAACGACGCTAGGCTTAACACTAAGCATAACCCTAATTCCTAGCTCTAATTCTTATCCATAGATTTCAAGAATTATTTTTAAAATCTCTATTTTTATGCGCGTTAGATTTTGAATAACAGCGCGAATTCAATTACAGAATGTCGATACGCATTACGATTGTTTATATTGTTAATATAAACTAAAATAATTAAAATTAAATCTAATATAAATTATTGGGAGAGACTCTGCAGATGCTCCTTTCCCTCACCATGTATTTGCATATAACAAAAGCTGTTTGTAAAGGCTCTCTGGCTGTGTAGGCAGCGTAGGCTGTCTAGTCTGCGTAGGTTGTGTAGGCTGTGTAGGCTGCGTAGTCTGCATAGTGTGTGTAGGCTGTGTAGTCTGCGTAGGCTGTGTAGTCTGCATAAGCTGTGTAGGCTGCGTAGGCTGTGTAGTCTGTGTAGGCTGTGTAGGCTGCGTAGGCTGTATAGGCTGTGTAGGCTGCGTAAGCGTTGTTAGGCTGTTATGGAATTTATTTTTATTGATTGATTATTAAATATTGATAAACCCGTTCTTGGACGGGTTTTTCTAATAGTAAATAAATAAAACTTCCGTAAAATTTAGAGTTAGTTATTTTTTAAGAGAGGGGGGAAATGGTCAATCAATTCCCCCCCCCCTCTCTCGTCACGCTCCGGTTTTTGTTGGTAAAAAATACTCAAAGATCGAAGAAGTCTCAATTTCTTCAAACTATAGATGCGACTTTGATACATTCGAGTCTCTTGGTGCATTTGATATGTGCTAGGTTACACGTCACGATTTACATCAGACGTCTGATCGGAAACCATCTCGACGTTTGGGCAGAAAAATGCTTGAGATTTTAGGGAAAAAATCGCATCAGATTTTTTCGTTTATATTTTGTTTGTTTTTGTTTGTTGTTTCTTGCTTAACGGTACAGCAGTATAAGAAGGCTATTTAGTGCCAGAAATTAAAGTTTAAAGTTTAATATTTTATAGTTGAAAATTTCCGTTTATACCTTATAATTATATGGTAATAATGATGCCTTTTTACTTATACCTTATATCAGCGAATGATAATTATTCTGGTACGATTAATTATACTGTGGGTCTTGTTATCAACAATAATTAATTTTACGTTAATTTATATAATCTATAGTTGATTTTATATAATTGTAATTTATCTTTAGTTCATTTTATCTTTAACAAACTTTTATTTCTAAAATTACAGTTTATATTATTAATATTTCAATTTATTAAATTCTAATTTTTATTGAATTTACGAAATTATCTAATCAACAAAAATTCAAACTTTTTTCCAACATTCTCTACTCGTTTAAAACTGAAAGAGTATATATGTGACAGGCAGGGGGGGGGTGTGTGATCATTTACGCCTTAGGGCTCACCTCCTGTAATCCCATAATGTAAAAGTGTTACTAATTTCGGTCTAACATCTCGACTTAGTGTTCTTTTTCGCTGCCGTTTCACTCATTAACGCATCGTCTAACACTCACGACACGCGTTTGATAAAGAGCGACTGCGGAAAGAAAAAACGCAACGTAACGGCCTCGTAACTTCTCTTACGTTTTACTCGTAGTTTTTTACCAGTTCGACGGGTAAAATGTCACGAAATTCAAGCAGTTTTACCTGGTTTATATTTAAAGTAATGTACTTATCGCGCACAGTGTATATACACACTTTACCTGGTGTGTTTACGGCAAGCTTTGCGTTAAATTTGATGATTTTTTTAATCCTCTGAATAATAAAAAAACTGATATTTAACGCGCCACCATTAATGATCATCTCGATGGTTTGTCGAGCGTTAAAATATGGCCGCCGTCGTCGTAAAGATGGCCGCCGTTATTACAAAATGGCCGCCGCGTCATTGCTGCGTTTATTTAATTGTTTTGAATTCAATAAGGGTTTCTGTTTTATTACAATAAATGATTTTTCTCTCTTTTATCCCGTATATAGTTCATTTAATGTTTCACTTTGTTAGGTACAAATATTAAATTTTGTAATAAAATTCTTTTTCGTCAAATAAAATTATCAAATAGATTTGCGGATGAATTAAAAACTTGAGAGTCTTCGGTTGTAAATAGGAAATAATTTTATTTTTGCAAAGTAAAATATTTGTATGGAAAACTTTTCATCTTTTAATGTTTCGCGTTTTAATGTAACTTTTTTTAAATTGAAAATTTCGAAAAAGTTTTTGAGTAATAAAAATTATTTGTTTATTTGCTAAGGAAACGAATATTGGATTTAATATCATTCGGATGTTAAAATTTAATTTAATTTTAAAGTCTGAATATCCGTATTATTAATAAAAATAAATATTTTTTACTAAATTTTCGAAATTATACGTAGCCGTTAATTTAAGCGTCTAACTAAAGAGTGCAGCACGTTTAACGTCTGGAATGTAGTAGAAGGGGTTATCACTAAACTACCACCTTTATCAATACAAAAAAATCCTACAATTTTTTTAAGGGGGTGCTATAACCCCCTAATTCCCCCATCTTTTCTCTCCTCACTATTTATTTCGTATTACTAAAATAGCTTCTCAACATCTTGGTATTTTTTTTCGATGAAGATATAAAATTTCTAAATCGATTATAATCTGAAAAACTGCATTGTGAAATATTAGACCTGTTTGTTCATGTGTCTTTTAACTTGAACCTTTTATCAAATTTTCGTCAGATTTTCAATTCTATAGACCTCAGAATCTATAACAATAAATTGAGGAATTACATTTCAGAAGATTACTGTTTTAAAAGTTAAAAAGGTAAATTAAGTTTAAAGTCTGGATTATCGTATTATACGAACGACGTCTCGGACGTAACTGTTAGTTTACGTGTCTTACTAAAGGGTGCAGCAAGTTAACTATACAATGAGCATTCAGGATGATCAAGAGATCATCTACTCGGAATATTTTGTGGTTAACCATAACCCAAACCATAACCCTCTAACCCTAATCCTAACTGCCAAATCCTAAACACCAATTAAAACCCTAATTGTAATAAAAAGTTTATAAAAAGTATATATTCTCCTTGTTCTCCTTGATTTCTATATTTATTCTAATCGTTGTTAATTCTGGTTGATCATATGTAATTCAGAGGTACGGCTGGGATCTTCCTTGACGCTCAGATTTGGCGTTGTATCGGATGATTGTGATTTGTGGTAGATTTGGAATAGATTTATGTGATGAACTGTTATTTGTAATTTAGTCTTAATTGTATCAATTGTAATTATGCCCGATGCCTATTTTATTCATTTGATTTGAAGTATAACACTAAAAACACAGGTTCCCCGGCAGACGATCATTTTTCCATAAGCAAGCGAATGAATAAAATCTTCGTAAATGTTTTAAGTAATTAATCTGTCATATAAATGTTATCTGCAATAATCAACTTACTATTACACTGCGATGCAAATTTAATTTAATTTAGAAAGTAATTTAGCATTATATAAAACAGCCTTTAAATTTGTAATTGTAAATACCTTCTCCGGTCTATCTGCTTCCTCTCTGCATTTTACTTGAGCTCATATAGTCTATTTTTCCTTAAATCTTAAACACCTAAACTCCTAAACACCCAAACTACTAAACTAATCATATGACACTTTAGAAAGTTTAGACAGTCAATATATCTCCCCCCACCTAGCTCATCCCACACATCGTAATAGTAATCTAAATAAACTGTCGGTATCTGAAAAGTCAACGAATTTAGTAGGTTAGTTCATTTATTTCCAACCCAACCAAAATATAAATTATACTCTCTATATGAATTAACTCTCCTAAATATAGGAAATGTCTATATACGAAATGTGGGTTTTCAGATTATTTCAATAACCCATGAAAATTTTAAGAAAATAATAGATTCTTACAATTCAAGAAATAAGGAATTTTACTCTGGAAATGTTCGAATTACTAGTAAGTAACAGAAACCATGCATATGAAATATTTGGTGACCGTCAAAACGGCATCGACCGTTAATTCTTAGTGTTAGGTTGGAGGAGTTAGGGTTAATGCTAGGGTTACGGTTGAGTTTTGGCTTAGTGAAGTTTAGGGTTATTAAATAAATTGACTGGGCCGTTTTGTTGGGTTAATATATTTGAGATCATTTTGTCGGGGTATCGAAATATTTATCTGTTCGTTGCACACTGTAATCTGTCGTATTAATTTGTATGAAGTCCTAGAATAGAAACGAGACATCAAAGAGAAGACACCGAGGAAGTCATTCATCCACTTGACGCTTTCTAAACGTCCGCCATGTTGATTCGCTATATTGGCTGTCTCGGTTAATCATCATTATCATCATTATCATCAACAACATCATTTTAGTGGGAAGGAAAGATAAGATTGAGCATTCACATAGCATAGACATTTTTAAAATCTATTTCTTCATTTAATTTATTGTATATAACCTTAATATAATCTTGTCTATTATATGTAACTCTATAGATCATATATAGCTGTTTATATATACTCAATGTAACTGTGCATATCTTATATAACTTTTTTGTAACTTATTGTAACTTTTTATATAACTTTTGAATTTTTGATGTAACTTCATTTTTTTTGTGTTTGTTTATTGAATTATGTACGTGTTATGCAACTGTATATACCTAAATTAGTGATATTAGATGCGTTCTGGACCACACAATAGAATTCCTGGTAACCAAGGCAAACAACAAACAATGGAATTCCTCGTAACCAAGTTCGATGTTTATACGAATGAGTCATCGGAATGTGCTGATCACGCGCTTCGCGCGTGGGTGGTCACGCACGCCTGGTTACCAGGAATGCT
>JAQIXG010006489.1:0-10275 GCA_034700105.1 Oconnorella tubifera
GGGGGGGAATTCTATAACATAATATTATGTTTTAAAAGACGATGAGAAATTAATTATTTAAATACTGGATATAATTAAGCCATTAAGATAGATCCAAAGGTTCTCATGGTACCATTGAATCAAGGGTACTCAAATTGGATGAAATATTAGTAATATAGTTGAAATATTGAAGTATAGTTGATAGTTGATAACAACATGATTTTTCATAATTACTTAAGTAACTTATTTATTTATTAATTAGTAACCAATTAATTAATTAGTTACTTAATAATATTGGTAACTAATTTATTAATAAGTTACTTATGCATTTATAGCGAGTATAAATAAAACTAAAATATATTAATTATATATTTATTCCCAACGCGGTGAGCAGCGCTATTTATAAAGCGAATGTAAATGAAACTAAGAATACGTTAGTTATATATTTATTCGCTACGCGACGAACGGCGCTAGTTTATAGCGAATATAAATGAAACTAACCAATTACGGTCAATGTTAGTGACTTAGCAATTTAATCTGACTTTACAATTAAATCTGACTAGTTAAATGATCGCCTGAGTTCGTATACAATGAAAATTAATGATAAAAAACCCCATAGAAGCTATCTTGACTAACGTTTGAACGTAAATACGTTTCGTATGATTCAATTTAGAAAAAGACTTTTCAGAACTTGCCAATAAAACCGGGGAACAAAATTCGCAGTGCTGTAGGAAAATATCTTAAGGAATTTGAAATGATAGGCTATTTTGTAAAATGTCAAAAGCACTTAATAATAATTTTTCACTTTACTTACCAGTAAAGGTCGTTATTTCTGACAATGATACTTCAAGATTTATCAAATTAATAAGTAGCTTTAAACGTATGTAGACGTCCACATACATTTAACTAATTTCATAAAATTGTCTTAAACCTCCCCCGTTCCCATCTTCCCATTCATCCCGGACACGAGCCACACGATTTCCAAGTTTTCCCTTTTGGATCAGTCACTGTTTAATTTTTCCAAGAACAAAATCACGTTTGTCGATATTAAATTATAAAATGTGTAAATTGTGAGTTGAATAAAATAAAAATATGATATATTTATAGTTTTGTCAGGGGAGCAATGGTTTAGTTGGAAGTACCCCACGATTTTTTTAGAAATTTTTAGTAATTAATAATTTTTTAGTAATTAAATCATGAAAAATTCTGAATCATTAAAAAATTCTTATTAAATCTAAATCATAAAAAATTCTGTATCGAGAAGGGACGGATATGTTATAGAAAGAATATAATGAGAGGGTAGGAAGCTGATAGATTTTTCCCTTTTGGTGAAAAATATGTTTTATACTGGCCCTATGATTTTTGAAGGACAACAATTTTCTTTTACAATTTCACTTTGAATCTTTCATCTGCCTTTATTGAAGAATAAGAGCTTTTAAATAACATTATATTATATATACGACACTGTTGTATTTGATTTCAGTCATAAATAATACTGTCAATGGTTAGAACTCGACAATTTGTAAAATATTTTAATAGCATGCCTTGATAATATCTCACTCTAAATGGCAGAAGATAATTGTAAAGCTGTGTGGATTAAAGAGCGACTCACAGTATGTGTACTTTGCTTTTTTTTATTAATGTTGTACATTTCTAACCGTTTATTGTTATAATGAAGTCAATTAAAAAATATTCGTATACAGAGTGTCATTGTATCAAGAAGCAATGAGTCAATTTTTCAAATATTTGAATGCGTTATGTTCTGTTTGGTGAGATAAATTCTGTTGATAAATGTTCTGTTGCATCGCTTAGTTGGAACAAGTTGGCATAGAAGCCAGTGATGTGACTTGGTGCAGAGTTTCAATGTGCTCAGATGCTTCAGTTTGTATTAGACAAAGGCTCTATAAGACTGATCTACCACATGAACAGGTCTCCCATATTTTACATGCAACTTTTCTCTAACGAGTCTTGGCTAATGATATTGACACATAATGAATAATACATTTTTAGCAAGAGCTCATATCAGATAATTTTTTTAAAAATTCTCTAATATTAAATATTAACTTATCGATTTATGTTCATTTATAAATCAAATTATATGTATTTATTGACAAGTTTGTTTTTAATCTGTTAAAAATGACGGCAATGTTCATAGGGTAACAGTTTAAAACCGATGTAAGTGTAACATCAGACAATTTTACTATAGAATGCTATAGTAAAATTGTCTGATGTTACACTTACATCGGTTTTAAACTGTGAAAAAGAACAGTAATTGCATTACTGTTCTTTTCTTTTCTTTCATTTACGATCTCTAAAGCGATCTGTTCTTCATGCCTGTATATGTTGCAATATTAAAATTCTTGCAATGATTTGTTAGATAAAAGTGATCAATCTACGAAGTACAGAGTCTTCTACACAAACTTACCAAGTGGAGGCGCACTCAGCAAAACTTGCTCCATCAGCCACCAATGGACAGATGGCACAAGTACTTGCCATTCAAGGTGAGTCGCTCAGCTTTCATTTGTTTATATCATTTGTTATTTGTTAAATAGCATGACAATACTTGATTTGAGTTTGACACTGAATGCAGTGTCATATAGTTTACTATTTGGAAGTTAACATTTGGAAATTATAACATTTAATTATAATTATAACAAATAACATATGGAAATTAATATCGTATGATGTTTGAAAAAGCAAGTATGAAATTTTTCGAATCTTAATTAACTTCCGATTAATATATTTGTAATTTCTGGTAATGAATATATTAATTTCAGGCAATTTAAGTGCTTGTTTAGCTTCTTACTGATTTGAATCTTCAACTTACAATGCGAAAAGAGTTTAAAATATCAATCAGTACAATTATAAGTTCATATAAACTCTAATTACAACAGTGAGAGAGACAAATGTAGCGTGATTAAAGTAAGAAGTTTATCGGATGACGTTTGGAAGAAAGAGATTCACTGTGAAAAGTTTTGATTTAAATATATCTCGTATTTGGATTGTAATAATTATTTTTATTTTTACACGGCGATGAAAGTCAAGATAAGCTAATATCAGTATAATTGATTATCTTTGCAGTAAATGATCAGTTACTGGTAATGAAATTAGGGCAGAAGGGATTGAGAAAGAGATTCTCAGCAACACTTGAAGACATTGAATACTGGACTTGGTTGGACGCTCAAACGATTGGACTTGTCACTGATAAGGCTGTCTTTCATTGGCTCACTGAAGAGGGTAGGACAAATTAACCAAGTTTCGATAAAAATATAAACTGAAACTTTAATGGCACTTTTGCATAGTTATTCTGAAAGTGAATTAAATAATTTATAAATTTCTTCATTGTTCTGCAGAATTAAATAACATTTACATTTATGTAAGTAAGCTGACAATCACATATTGCGGGTGAAAGAAAAGTTACTAGTCGTAGATATTTTGATTGTAGGTGAAGTTCCTCAAAAAATATTTAGTCGTCATCAGAGACTAGATTATTCAGAAATCATCAGTTATATGGCAGATCCAACGGGATGCTGGTTTGCACTTACTGGACTACTGCCTCAGGTTTTAGTTTTGCTTCTTTTCTCCCTAGATTGGTTTTGCTATTTTTATATTTAAATTAACAATGTCGATAACGTTGTCACATATGCAAGTACTTTGTTTAATATTTCTACTCTTGGACTCAAACTTGGGATCTTATGTTTTTGAGTTAAATTATCTCAGTTCATCAATTTACTTTGTAATTTTTTTGTAAATTAGGATTAGAGTAGTAGTTTTGTAGCTTAATTGCTACATTGATGTTGTTTAATTTGATTATAAATGTTGTATAATTTAACCATTGTTTGTAACTAAGTAGTATTTTTATGATAATTTTATAATGAGTAACAACCAACCAAACGAACAAATAATAGTATATTGTAAATAGACATGTTGCATAAAACGACTGAGTGAATTATAGTGTTTATTCCATTTATAATGAATTTTTAATGATGCAAGTTGCCAAGAAAAAAACCATAGATGAATTTTCTTATTTCGCTGCATATACATATAGTTTGTTTTATTTGTTTATATCATCTAACTCATAAATCTAATGAGTGCTCATTACTGATCAGGCTGAAGGTATTGCTGGAGAGACTCAGTTATACTCCGCAGACAAAAGACTAAGTCAATGTATACACGCTCATGCTGTTCTACTAACAAGTTATCGGTTCACTGGCAATCAGTCTCCTTCTGTTGTGTTATGTACTGCATGCAGGGAACTTGCTTCATCTTGTCTTAGCAAAGTAGGCTGTCAATTAGAGCTATTCTAATTTGTTGGCTGACTTTGTATCAATTGTATAAAATCAGTCTGTATTGTATCAAAGTATTCAGTACGATAGAGATATTGTAGTAGATTCATAGAAATTGAACGAATTTTCAACTTACAAACTTGCGCTTTCTAGTAAAATTGAAATAAATACATTTTTTGTTTTTGATTAGCTTTTATCACAAGTTTGTTATGTGTATATTTAACTAAATATACACATAAAAGCCTCGCCACACTATAGAGAGATGTTCTTTTGAAAATAAATCTATATATCGATGTATTATCCCTGCTTTTAATATTTTGTCAATATTTAGCTATTTTTCTTTCAGATTTTGTAATTTGTAAATTAGATAGACAACCTTTCTTATTTTAGTTTTAATTTATGTATTCATTGCAGTGTGAATTTGTGTATGATCTATAATTGCTTTCACATTTTTTCTTGCATGATTAAACTTCTTGTATTTATAAGTTTATCACTTGTTTTGGCTGCGCTTTATTCAGTTAGCTTCTTTATATTTTGAACGATAACAACAATATTAAATTACCCTTTTATAAATTTGTTTGCCAAGGTCCACATAGTAGAGTTAGGTCCTAATGTTGAGGGTAATCTTGCTCCTTGGTCTTACCAAGACAGCATTGATTTCAAAGAAAGCGCTGATAAATACGACTTTCCTGTCAGTCTACAGGTAGGTCAATCAATTTAACGTCGCATCAGTATAAAAAAATTAATCAGGTATATATTATATTCATTTTTAAATGCTGATTTTTATCAATCTAATATATTATTGTTTTTTCTAGATATCCGTAGATAAGGGTTTGCTGTATGTTATCACAAAGTACTCTCAGTTGTATATATGTGATATGGAATCTGCTACTTATCTGTGTAGCTTATCTTTATGTTCTGACATCATCTTTGTCACTACATTAAATACTTGCACACAAGGTCTTGTTATCATTAACATGGCTGGACAGGTAATTATTCATTTTATAAATTTAGAATAATTTTACAAACTCAAAAGCTGGAGTAGATTTAATATCGAATGTAAATCTATATAACAATATAAAGCGCTTATGTTATGTTAAAATGAAATTAGTCTAACATTTGGTGAAAGTAATGTTTTTCAATTTGTTTTAAATTTATATTTCTGCTGTTCAAGATATAATTAGATAGTGTAACATATGAAAGATATACTTTACTATCGCGTTATGTTTGTTTAATAGATTTTAGACATTGATGTCAACTTGGATCAGTTGATTCAGATTTGTAGAAAGAGTCAAAGGAAGAGAACAGTTGCTGATCGTCTCTCTAAGTTACTGCCTCTAATTCCTTATCAGTTTCTTGTTTAATGTATTATATAGTCAATCGAATAATGTTTACAATTGCTGCAATATATAACTGATGTGTTCATTGTTTTACCTGCTTGTTTATTTGCTTATCGGAGAAGAAATATCTGCATATATCTACTTGCTGCGTCTTGTTTATGTTCTATGTATTGTGTAAGAATAAATACTATACCAGATCAGAGTTTTCTTGCCGTCTGTGCGTAAATACTGTATAATGCTTGAAGTTCAGTTTAGTCACTTGTAATTATAATTTTGCAAGGTCTAGTTTTTGATGGTATATGAATTGGGGAAGGGGGTAATTGCTCTTTTTTTCCCTATATTTTTAAATTTTAAATTTCTTTTTCGATAATGAATTTTTTTATTTACAATACATTTATTTCTAAAGTTTTTTCTACCGGGCAAGGTGATTGACACTGCAGTCTTTGGAGAAGTTGCATCTGAGTATAATTGTGCACATATTATATTAGAAGAGAAACTATTCTGCGGTATATTATATAAAGTTTTATATGGAATTAAAGTTAGGGTTAAATCAGTGAAATTGTTTAATAGGAAGTTATAGTTTATAGAATGACTGAAAATTTAAACAGAGCTGTATCCTTTATTTAATTAGATTTCAAATAACTGTTTAAAACAATTAAAAAATATTTAAAGGAAAACATTATTTATTTTTAATTTAAGAAATAGGCAGTCCAGATTTAAAACATAAACAAACTTGAAAATCAGTAAGTTTATTTCATGTTAAAAATACTTTATATTGGATGTATATGAGTAAATGTGAAATATTTATTTTATTTTCATGATTTATTTATTATATAAATTGAGAACATTAACTTAAATGATGTTCATTATGAATAAAATGTTACAATGGTATATTTGACTAAAGTTAGTTATGTAGTTGAAATATTTAGGATGTATTTACTCCAGCAGAGTAGTAATGTCTCATAATGCATAATACTCTTACATGTTTTGTGTTATTTAGAAGATAATATAATGAATCCAGTATATATCTATTCTGTATCTAATAAATTACACATTTATATAATTTTATTAGGCAACATTTAATATGTTATTCAAGGTTTAGACAAATATTGTGCCTTTGTACTGTGTACTAGCTTTCCATTATAGAGTATTTTAAAACTGTATTTAGGATCACATTTTAGATTAGGTTATTTTTCATGTTTTTTGCATGGCATTTCATTGAAGTATATTGTATTGAATTGCGTATTGATCTAGCTCTTGTCAACTTATTTGCATTTACTATTCTTTTTTCTTTTGGAAACATATTTGCTTGCCCTGTCATTTATAAATAATAATTATTTATGCATGTACTGTATTAAGAGTGAAGTGCTCACTCATCACTTGTCTCAATTCCACAGGTCAATTGACAGAATGTCTTTCTGCTAACTCAAATCTCAAAAACTTGCGACAAATTTTCTAAACTATTCTTAAAATTAGGTAATATAGATTGTTTGGCTATTTTTCTATTAATCACTAACCCGAAAAAATTCTAACCCTAATCCTATAATGCATCGTTTTTTTTTCATTACCCTAACAATATAAGCCTAATCCTAAAAAACTTCATATTAATGCACTCTCCTATTCAAATTCCATACCACTGATTTGCTTACATACTGCTGATTCCATGGTAGAATTTTCTATTTTCTGACAAAAAATAAATAAAAGGTTGATGTTAATACTCCTATATCCCAAAATTGTGCTAAAATTGTGATCATAATAAAACTGAGATTAGGCAATCTCTAACACACAATCAAATAAATTTTCAATGTCTTTAAAAATAAATATCTCCATAGAATTATGTTAATCAGGCTTTCATAAGATAAGGCATGCGCTGTGTGTTTAGCTGATTCAATATCACTTATGCACCCTGCATTGGTCAGTCTCACACTGACAATGTATAGACATTTATGTAACTCTGTAAATCTGTTGCTTGTTTCAACTGTTTGGATTTCAACAAAATTCTGTACAACCACTTCAGTTGTTCTTTTGTGCTGACGTGACATTAAGCGACAAACAAATAAGCAAAAAAGATTGAGTTACTAGTCTAATTCTAGCTCAATTTGCATGGTACGCATTACATTTTTTTATCAAGTTATTTTAATATTTTTGCATTTGGTGCTTTTTTGTATAACTTCTTAATCTTCAATCGAAGATTTGAGACGATTCCCTTTGAGATTAACAGTTCACTTCATATGCGTACTTGTAACTGCCTTTATAGAGAGAAAATTATTAAGTGTTCTGTGTTAAAATTAAGTGTTTACTACACTGCACTTTATTTCTACACACTCTGTTCATAACATGTAACTAAATAGCCTTTTCTGCTGATATGACATTGAGCAACAAGAATAATCTGATCATTGCTATCAAATATTTCTACTAAATGTAATTATTACAGTAATGTACAGTTTCGATGTACCTAACCTTTTTTGGTTAGGTGAACTTATTTTCAAACTTGAATATATGAATTGCTGTTGATTGTATAGATAGATATAATATATATTTTTTCCGCAGCAGAATAGTTTTTATTCACTTAGTAGATGTCTAAACTGCATTGCGTGGGTTAATGTGCTATAATAGATGAAGTTCATGCTGGTTACATTTACTTTAATTATACATTTATTTTAAGTTGCTGTGTATCATAATAATTATTACAATATTTTGCATTATAACTAAATATTTAGTCAAATTACTTAGAAATTGCACAAAACTCAATTGTTTTTTAATATTTATTATAATACATTTCATTCAAATTCACAGAAATAGACGCAACGCAATAAAGTACCTAAAGTTCTATATGAAATAAAGACATGAATCAAATACATCATCAGTACAGGTTCATCTGTAGCATTAATTGATTTCTCATTATTTGTGAATTAGAATATTTTACCAAACTTTTGATCAGGCTGTTGTTTGACTTGAAAATTTGTAGAAAGTTGTTGTAAATCAACCGAGTCATTAAGTTCAAATTAAACTGCAATAAATTCATAGTTGTTCAATTTGTTACTAATTGCATTTTATTTCATTCTGATATTAAAAGAAATATGCTTAAATATAAATCTTAAACTAAGAATAATTATTATATAACGAAATAATACGTAAATAGTAATAATATTTACAAATGTTTCTGCTATACACGTTATAATGATAGATATAGAGTGTATAAAAATAAGAATATATATATCTAAAATGAAGAATTATTTTTTTAAATTACAAAACAAAAATAAAACAGTATTAACTAATAATTTAATTAAAAACTAATGTCAATGATGTCTTAAAATTTATCTGTTCAAAAGATCTCACTAGATTTAGTTTTAACATGAGATATCAACAAATAGATCAACAGCATTCTTTAGTAATGCAATATCTGTTCAACTTGCCTGTGCTAGTCAAAACATAAAATGTTCAACAAGCAAAAAATTCTGTCAGGTTTTAATTTCTTTTTAAATCAATATTTCCATTATTAAATGGTCGGATAGTAACTATTTACATTTGTTTCATATTGCAATTTTCTCTTATATGAAATGTTTTCAATAATAATACTAATAATTAAAATCTCATCAACACAATAAAATAAATCATCAAAAGATAAAAAGCAGCATTGTTTACTAAACTCGAGTTTTGAAGAAACTGCAGGAGAAAACTTTTAAAACTTATCACAATAGTAAAAATACTTGGTTGGGATTTCTAAATGATTTCTTAATACAATTTAATATAACAAATGATATCAATGTTCTACAGTGGAGAAACTCAAAATACGGTACAGAATTAAATGGAATCATGTAATATTTTAGCCATGTTAACAACATTAGAAACAACTTCTATAAATCTTAATGCAAAAGCTTATTGTACTGTATTCTGTAAGGTTGCCCCCCCTCCCCCTTAACACTTTTTTATCTGTAATTGCGACCTGGTTTCCCCACAGAGAAATAATTGTACTAGGCATAATACAATAAAAAAACTTTAAAAGCGTAAAATAGAAGCAAAATCAAGTAAGTAAGTACTCCAACATGACTTATAAACTCTGTTACTAATGTTCTCTATTATCAACATTTAATTTATTCATCTGAATACTAATAACTGATCTTTAGAAGTCACACTAAGTGTCTCATTATGTTCTAATTTAATCTACTGATCTCAGTCAGGAAGACCTTCATATTGCATAATAGGCTACAAAATATATCAATTTTACATTTAAATTATATTATATTTACTTTCTCACACCACGATAAAAAATATATAAAAAATACTTAATGCATGAGTAACAATTATAATATAAACTGTTTAAAAATTATATATACAATAAATTTAACAAAAATTAGCAGCATAAAACACTGTAGCCTAAGAACTTATATTTATGAAATTCTTCTACAGCAGAAGTTTTCTTATTCATGTTTTTCTTAACCTCTTTCCTGTTGAATTTTTTATTTCGCTTAATGTGGATTTATTTACTGTGTAAAAAAAATGTGTAAAAAATAACAAAATAAATACATAATTACATAAATATAGTCATACAATTATATAAATATATAGGCCCTAATTATATATAATTATATAATAATTATATATAATTAATAAATCGAAAAATAATGCTAAAAGTTTTCAAAGTATCAATGTTAAATTTAACATTGATA
>JAQIXG010006490.1:0-10274 GCA_034700105.1 Oconnorella tubifera
AGTTAAGCAACGTCGGGCCCGGTTAGTACTTGGATGGGTGACCGCCTGGGAATACCGGGTGCTGTAGACATTTTGCATTTATTTTTATTATTATTTATAATAATATTGTTTAAAAGATCGGCTATTATACGTTCAAATTCAGAATGTCAACTAAGTAGGACGAAGAGGGGGGGAGGGAGTCATAAGAAACGGAGAACCACAAAAAGTTGTCTATTTTAATTTAATATCCATAACATGACGAGAGATTTTGATATAAAATGCAAGAATGATAAAATAAAGATTTGTATCCAATGACTTCAATTCAGAGAACCTAGCATGCTACATTCAAAGTTCTAAAACAGTTTTATACAGTCAAAAATTCACATAAGTCCTTTATTAAGTTCGATTAATCGGTTTATATTTTCTGCCCGTCATTGATCTGTTGATGCTGCGTTTGAACTTCGCATCGTGTTTGAACTTCGTATCATGCTTGTATTTAGTGTCGTGTTTGAACTTCATATCGCGCTTGTGTTTGATATCGTGAGTAGACTTGAATGAGCTAGCAATGTTCCTACTTGCCCAAGTGTCATACCAGGATGTAAACTTTGAACGCTTGTTAGAGCTTATGGATTGACTTGCCTTGATCAATCAATCAATCACTTAATCAATCAGTCAATCAATCATTTAATCAATTAATCCGTCAATTATTCAATCAATCATTCAGTCAATCAATGAGTTAGTAGTCATTCAGTCAGTTAGCTAGTTAGTCAGTGAAACTAATCAATCAATTAGTCAATAGATAACTCCTATCATTTACTTGTTGACTTACCGATCATCAAGTGATAACAAAATCCATTGACTTACATTCATTTAATAATTCATTTAATCAATCAATTAATCCGTCATATTATAAATAAACTAAAAAGCATATTTCAAAAAAAAGTTCTTTTTATTAAAAAGGTACTATATTAAATAAAATAAAAATGTCAAATACTGCACCAGTCTTGCTCTTAGCATTGATCCACGAATGTAAAAATAACTGGCACTGCCGGCAGAAAATGTCATCTTATACGTGCCGGCTTTGAACTGACACTGAGTGTCATCTGTCATCTCTGACATGCGTGACAGGAACGCGTCATTTCTGTCACGTCGCAGACATCTGCGTAAATGAGTAATTGGAACTTAATTAGTAATTAATGAGTAATTAATTAGAAATAACATAAATTAGAAGTAAAATAAATATAGAGAACTTTCTATTGAAACTTTATAGCTTTAATCATTAATTATATAACAATAGTAATAACAATATAATAATATTAATTATATAATAACGGTATATTTTTTCAAAAGCAAGTAAACTGGATTTGAAACCGAGAGGTGTCCGGTTTAAGTCTCATCTGGGTCGCAATAAATATCCGACTTGCTGCACCATTTAGTGAGACGCTTAATTTACTGATGTCATTGATAAATGGAACCCCAAGAATATTACAATTTAATTTAGCCTGAAATTACTAACTTAATCCTAGTTTGCAAATTAGATATGAAAACCTTAAAATAAGCACAATTTTTGATGAATTCTAAATGAAAATATTAATCTAGTTGCGCTAATCATAACTTGCGATAAACTTAAATTTTAAACTTAACCTGTTGAGAAAAAGTGGGGCTAATGATGTGGGGGTGGGGTCTGACCCTCCCTGTGGGTGGGGGGTGGAGTGAAGGTCATCTGCTTGTGTCACAAAGTTTGTAAACTGTTCTATATAGTTGGACCACTGATGAATGTCTAATGGATCATCACTTGGTTCTAACATTGTATCCATCGCTTCTATTGTCATCAGTCGACTTGGATAAAACTAAACAATAAAACTTACACGACTTGATAAGCTTTATTATACAAAAAACTTGTGACCCATCAAAACTGCCCCGACAAATGGACCCGACTGTTATTTCTTAAGGTCAGGGTTGGAGTTAGAATCCGGGTTAAGTTTAGGATTGAAGCTAGGGTTAGTGCTAAGGTTTGGGTTAAGTTTACAGTTAGTTAGGGTTAGGGTTATTGAATGAATTGACAGGGCCATTTTGTCAAGTTAATGTATTCAGGATCGTTTTGTCTGGGCTCCAAAAAAACTTATATGACAGGAAAATATTTTATTTGTTGGACATTTAGCTTGAATGTACTTTTAGAATATTCTGTATATATTTACAAAGTTTTTTGTTGCGTCTTAATGTCAGATCAGAATAATAAGTCTTGTTGATATTGTGAACTTATTGAACAGAAACTAAGTGATGAGTGAATGCAGCGCAATAAATAAATACTTTTGGAAATGACTGTGCAAAAAAAAATAATATTATTATTGTATTATTGTAACATAAGGAAGTAACACTAAAAATAATAATAATTAATGTAATAATTAAATAGACACTAAATCATTAATATTATGAATTCAGTTGTTACATAAAACAAATTAAAAAAAATTAAACGCACAGATATTAACACACATATAGACAAGCATACTTACAAACACAATCTTAAAGCAAAGATCATCCTGTAACAGCTCTAAGACCCGCCTCCTATAGGCCGTCTCATCTAATAGCCACGCCCCCTGCCCCTCCCAATCCCCCTCCTCTTGTTCTTCACTCTTTATTTCCTGCTGATCCAACACGGTCGATTCAGAATTAGGCAAATTCAAGGGTGATTCGGAATTAGGCAAAACTGAATTTTCGCCAAAATCGGAAAAATTTGAATTTTTACAGGATGGAGTAGAATTAGGCAAACTTGCTGAGTTCAAGGATGATTTAGAATCGGGCAATGTTGAGTTTATCGCAGGGGGTGGAATAGTTTTGGAGGGTGTTGAATTAGACGAGAAGGGATCACGGTGAAACAGACTAAGTAGTTCTATACACGACTCATCTGTTACTAGTATCTGAAGCTACAGAAGGAAAATATTTAAATTGTGGTGGGGGGGGGATGGTCTTAAAAGTTCAATTTTTGAAGGAAAATTGTTACAAATATCTTTGATTAAAGTCTAGTATTCTTGAAATTAATTAGAAAGTCTATTACCAAAACAAATTACGAAGACCGTTTTGTTACTTTAAGTAAATAACAAAAATTACAATAGTTCTTATACATCGCTAACAGAGCGATGAGTCATTACTTATAACATCAATGTGCTTGGTAGAAGGGTACATCAGGATTGAAGATTAAAGAACAAAGAACAAAGACAATAAACTGTAGGCTTAGCAAAAACATTCATCAGTATAAAAATAACAGGTTCACAATAATCTGATATATTTGATAAGGCACATATCTAAGAAAGATGGCTAAGGGGAAGGGTACATCAGGACAATCACTAAATACCTGTTTTACAATATGCTGCAGCAGCCTATCTACAGTAAAAGTAACGAAAGCTTGACTTCCATAAACTTTCCGCATTAAACTTTCAAATGCTGGTATATCTATGATACCTTCTGCCAGACATCGTATTACATTTAATGTATGTGCGTATACATTGCTTGCTTTTAATCCATCTGTAATTAAAAGGTTCGTTTGAGAAGTGGTTAGAGCGCTGGATTCAAAAGTGATAGCTCCGGGTTCAAATCCCGGGTGGATCATCATTTTTTCTAACTAGCTGCACCCTTTAGTAAGATGCTTAAATTGACAGCTACGTTTTGAGACATGGTTTATATAATACGATATAATAAGTTAACCGTAACCTTAACACAGATTTAAATGTCACATCAGCACAAAAAGGTGATTACATGAGCAGATATTAACTTATGAATGACTGTTAAAATAACAACAATTTCCTCGTTTGGAATGAGAAAGAAACCTGATATAAATCCTCAACCTTTATGCGACTATCAATACTACACATAATGCAATGCTATATTCTAATGAACCCCCTGGTCAACACAACCTCACACCAAATCCAATCATTTACGTTTCAACACATTTTATTTTAACTTTTCTAAAATTTCAATCTTTCGATCTAAAAACTCAAATCCCACCCCACCAATCAATAAACAAACTAATCTTGTATAAAATACGTACTGGGAGAGATGAGCTGTGAGGGTGGGACGTGAGGCAGTTTGTTCGTAGTTTGTTTTATTTGAATCAATCTCTCGCAGAGCCTATGATGAAGTCTTAGAAATATATACCAACAACTATTGGTATACATCACTCGCTTTCTTTGTATCTGGATTAAAATATGATGATAATAATGATGATAATGATGATGATAATGATGATAATAATAACGATGATAATGATGATGATAATAATGATGATAATAATGATAATAATAATTGTGATGATAATGATGATAACAATGATGATAATAAAGATGATAATAATAATGATAAAAACGATATTAAAATGTTATAATAATAATAATGATATAAGGTTATGTTTAACGTCTGGATTACCGTATTATATCAACGAGGTCAAAGATGTAGCTGTCAATTTCACTGTCTTACTAAAGGGTGCAGCTATTTAGAGAATATTACTTAGTATCAGGGATTCGAACCTGGACCTATAGATTTCAAATCGACAGCTCTAACCATCTATCTAATGATACTTGATGATGATGACAGCAATGATAAATTGATATTAATAAGGATAGTTATGAAGATGATAATGAAATATTAAGATGATACATTATAATAAAGCTAGATGATACACTACAACAATAATCAAGACAATGATGATAATATATTTCATAACTGCTACATTTTATCTCAATACGTAATCATATTTCAATAATATCCTCTTATTCTCATGTACTCTTCTCCCAAGCAATCAATCAAACCTTCTCAACGGACTGCAGATTAAGCACGCAAGGAATAAAATCTTGCACAAGTTTTTTGATAAGTCGAGTGTCCTCGCACGGCGCTACAAAGGCGTAAGTGATGTGATGAGTGATGAGTGATGAAGCGTCGCAGAGTAAAGATTCATCACTTCCGTAGAAACATTCTATCGTTTCTGTGCAACGTCGTTGTGTAGTGTGCACACGCGCTTGACTCTAATATTACAGGTAATATTGTAGGTAATATTGTAGGTAAGATTGTAGGTAATATTGTAGGCAATATTGTAGGTAAGATTGAAGTTAATATTGTAGGTATATTGTAGGCAATGTTGTAGAGTGATTAAAAACTTGATATCAAAAGCTACCAGGTTAGAATTCCATGTAACTCACTATATTTCACCGACTTGCTGCACCCTTTAGTACATAAAATTCATTAATCATCACCTACGTATCCATTGTATATATCCTAAAATCTTTAAACCTATAAAATATAAAACAAATTTCAACAAGATTTCAACCCTCTACCTCTTCACACATGGCCATCGCCTCATTAAGGAGCACTTTCTGTCTGATCTCGCGCGACTCCGTTTGTTTAAACCATCCCGCGTCTGACGCTACCCACTTAGCGTGATGCTTTTCGCTTTGTTCCCTCCAGATCTTGTTAAAGTTCTGTCGCGCCTCGCGCCACTCTGCCACCTTGGCTTTCAGTCTGCGCGCAACTATAGGTACAGCGACACTCGGACGTCGTTTGAGTCCTTCGATCATGTCGATAGCTTTGTCACCGTAGATGCTGAGAGAAAGGAATAAAAAGATTTGATTAGAGAACTGAATAGTCAATTTAAATGGGAATAAGATTTGCGGTTTGAAAATAGAAAGATGTGTTTTATAAAAGAAGCAAATACGGGGTGGGAGGATTTGGAGAATTAGTAGTGGAGGGGGAGTTGGAGGGGGAGTGGAGGGAATGGGGGAGGGGTGGGTTTGAGTCTAGTGTGATGAAATATTAACTGTAGTGAATACTTCATTTATTAATTTATTCATAAATTATTTATCTATTCAATAATTGATTATTCTTAAGAATTCATTCATTCCATCATTCATTCACTCACTCACTCATTCATTCTATTGTTTACTAATTCAATCATTCATTCACTTTAGCTATCATTCATTGAATCATTCATTGATTCAATCATTGATTCATTAAAACATTCATTGATTCATTCAATCATTGATTCATTCATTTAATCAACAATTAATACCAGACTAACTTTAATAATCATTGACCATTCAATCATCCATTCATTCACTCATGCATAACATCTAATGCCTTAGAATTATAAATAAAATTAACTATACAACAAACATCTCCGCAAAGCGCACAGTTAAGAAAATTTCAATTCATCTCAATTAAGCATATGGTAAATGATTAATGAGAACCATTGTAGAATTATTCCATTAAATAAATATCGTATTTACCGCTGAATTGATTTTCTTTGTAAAACTTCCGATGTTCCCCCCAGCCTATCGTCTAACTGAAAGTTTCTAGCGTCTTCAGAACTCATTTGCGACACTCGAACTAAAACGTCGTCTAATATCTCTATTGTAGAAGCGATATTCTCTATCACGATATCAAGCTAGCGCAAATAAAACTTTAAATTTTAAAAATTAAAAAAAATATATTTTAAAATAAAATTTTATTATCAGATTAAATATAGCATCTTTAGTTTGATAATAAAATGTAGAGTTTATAGCAAAAGTCTAGAGCTTAAAACGAATGAAAATTAAGTATAAATATTGGTTGTTAGTAAAAACCATGTAAAGCTGCCTAAATTTAATTTAAATCTAAAGTAGCTACGCGATTTTCAATTCATATAAAAATCGATAAAAATGTTCAAAGTAATAGAAATGAATCCAGTTACATAGAATCGCATAGAATTAATTCTATAAAATTTCAATTTATTTAAAAATACAACGACAATGCATTTCTTATACTTTATGAATAAGCATAAAATTAATCATTTCTATTTGTAATATTGTTTTAAGATTAAAATGATTAATATATATAAATTTGTTATGTAAAAATGATGAGATAAAGAATAAAGAGATCTACTTCAAATCTTTCGTCTTCACATCTGTAGATGAATTCTTGATACGCTGAAATCTTGCTCTCTCCGAATGTAGTGTCTTCGGACCAGGAGGGAAACGACACCCAAATGTCGTTCAAAACCTGCATAGAAAACAACACCTAGGCTCGTTAGAGAAGTGGTTAGAGCGCTGGACTCGGACGCAACAGGTTTAGGTTTGAATCCTGGGTAGCTCACTATTTCTCAAACTCGCTGCACCCTTTAGTAAGACGCTTAAATTTACAGCAACATCTGAGACATTATTATAATAAGGTAATCCATGACGTTTAACATAACCTAAACAACCAAGGTGTCAATCTGAATCTTATAAAACATATTATGCTGCATATCATTCGTACGTTTATTTGTTTGTTTGTTTGCTTAATTTGTTGCTTTGATGTTGCGTTATTTGTATTATTCTAATAATACAAACAACACAACTACTACACAACTACTTGTTTATTTGTTTCCCAATTGGTTTGTTATATTTGTTGCTTTATTTATTAGCACTTTTTATTAGTATATTAAACTATTTATAATTAATTTAATCTGCTTGTTTATTTGCTCATTGGCAAAGCGAAACAGCCCATGACTCGTACTCAACAGGTCCAGGCTTAATTCGTGCAAATTCTCAATATACCACTAACCATCCGCACCCTTTAGTATAAACTTAACTTAAATTGTCTGAGATATCATTTTTATGGTAAGCCATTACGTTAAACTTATTTTTTGACAGCTTATTTTACTGTTGCATTCTCTGTAAAAAATTAAAAAATTGAATATGAAAAATGAAATTGAAAATAATGAAAATCCAATATTTATAAGTGCAATGTTTAATCAAAACGTACTTCGTTGCATAAAGCAGTGCGTCCACTGCACAAAGGTTGAGTATAAGTGCTCGGTAAAGGACGATAACTTGCTCCGTGTTTTCTACATGACGCATAATCTGATCATAAAAAGTACCTATTAGCGTCAATGCGACAGTAGCTCAGTCGTTAGAGCATCCGTCCTTCAGTCATAAGGTTGAGGGTTCAAGTCTCAGTTGGGCAGATTGAAAATATTATAACAAAAATTTGAACAAATAATCTAAAGGAAATTTAATAAGGAGTTATTCAAGTGCTTTATCAAAAAATGAACTGTGCTGTGTGTAGGTAAAAATACCTGAAAATCATAATTGCCTATAATCAGACTTAGGCTACAGCATTATCATTCAACTTTAAAACAAACATTTTATTGTAATTCAGTTGAAACTATGTAAACTGTTTTAATGTTCCTTAGCGTATTAAAAATCAGTTTAAATTCAATATGAATCTCAAAACAAGAAAAGTATGACAAAATGACTCCAAATATATTAACCCGACAAAATGACCCCGTCTTGAATTCAATAGCCCTTCCCTAACTAATGCTAAACTTAATAAACCTTACACTAACCATAACTCTAATCATAACCCTAACCCGTATCCTAATCAAAACCCTAACCCAAACAATAACCCTAATTCTAATCGTAACCCTAACCCATATCCCAGTCAAAGCCCTAACCCTAGCACTAATCCTACTCTAATCATAACCCTAACCCATATCCTAATCAAAACCCTAAAATTAATATTCAATGTTATTTAAATCGTATCACATAAGCAAGAATCGTACATGAAATGCTCAAATATCTAAATACATATAAATATACATATATTTATCTTATAAATATATCAAAATATATCCATATATCTATTGATATATTTATCTTTACCTATATCTAGATTAACATCAAACTCTGCCGTTTTTCTTGCTCTAACCACAGACTGAGAGAGAGACTCAACGTTAGATAGACTGATACCAAACAATTCTTTCATTTCTCGCACAATTTCTGGAAACTTCCTATTATTAACAAAATCTCACACCTTTTTAAAATGATCGAAAATTACTATATATATTGAGACGCGTTACAAAACATAAATTTTCAAGTTTTGTAACATTTAAAAAACATCAAAGTACGTTAAAATAAATGATAAAAAGCAGTTTAATTATTCAGTATAATAAATTGGTTTAATGAAGGAATTATTGAATTATTAAATTGTATAATTGGTTTAATTTAATTCAATTAAAGAGAATTTTAATTGAATACAAGTGATTGATCATTTATATATACAATAGTAATACAGTTTAAATTTATTCTACTAAGATTAAATATTAGCATAACATATCGTTTAACCAATTACGATTATCCGTTACTCATTAACTCTTTTATGCTGATGTGATGTTAAGCATCAAACCAACAATTTGTATATAAAAACTAATCGACTGTTCACTTAATTGTAAATACATAACCAGAACAATAAGAAATCATTCGAATTTCTGAATATTGTCTCAGATTGTCAATGTTATCTTATTAAATGTAATAAAATAATTAATTCTACATTTTAAAAGAAGAATTAGTACGTATTTTTAACTAGAGAATAAAACTATAGTACACAGTGTAAGGACGTAGACCAATGATGAGATCATGTCCAGATATGAGGTCATTCGTGTACAAATTAAGACACCGCATGAAATTCAAATAAGTTACATCATTACCAAGCAATCGCTTGACCTAAATAATAACAACAAATAAATAGTAAATAAAGACAAATAAATATTGATTCTGAATTTGTCAAATATAAAGAAATCCTTAAGCCTTGGCTGTATTAGAGTTTACGAATGAAGACGATAAAGTAGCTGTCTATTTAAATGCGTTGCTAAAAAAGGATCCTCTTCGGTTACGCACCTCATGAAGTTTTTTACAAATAAAAAATAGAAATCAGCTAAATTCTGTGGAAATAACTGAAAACTACGTCTGATCCGTCTCAATAACCCTAATCATTACTCTAATTACAATCTAAACCTAAAATCTAACATTAACCATCTCTAACCCTAATTCTGTGAGGTGCGAAACCAAAGTGAAGCCCTAATCAAAGCAAGGAAAGTGCACAATACAGAGTGACATGGGGACGGTTACCGCGGTATTACCGCGGTAAACCGCGGGAATGGGGAGTACTCCTCGCGGTATTACCGTGGTAATGGGGTCAGAGGTGACGGTAACACCGCAGTAATGGGGTCAGAGGTAGCGGTAATACCGCAATAATGGGGACTACAGATAATAGCGCTTGATTTTAAGTCACAGAAGTAGAAATGATTCAAATGACTGACATGGTAGCATTTAATTGAATTACTCAATTGGCTCATTTATATGCTATTACATATTTTAAACCGTTGTACATCAAATGTTTCTTATAGTTATAGTCTTTCTTGGGTTTAGTTAGTTAAAAATTTGGTAATATAAATTTGCATATATTCTGCGGGGATGGGGTGGGTACGGGGAGAGTCTGCGGGGATGGGGTGG
>JAQIXG010006491.1:0-10274 GCA_034700105.1 Oconnorella tubifera
GTATAAGAATATTA
Source organism: Oconnorella tubifera (assembly GCA_034700105.1). Classification (NCBI taxonomy): domain Eukaryota; kingdom Metazoa; phylum Annelida; class Clitellata; order Enchytraeida; family Enchytraeidae; genus Oconnorella; species Oconnorella tubifera. The sequence continues at coordinate 15 of JAQIXG010006491.1, forward strand.
AATTAACATTATTATAAAAACAATAGGCCTACTCTTTTAAAATGATAATATTTAGTTTTTTTCGGTTTATAATATTCTCGATAAATATATTATTTTAACTCATTGTCCAAATGGTAAATCGGCCGATTCAGGTTCGATTCCGGTGTCTCGCAAAATGAATCATATAAATCTATAACACAAATTAAATTTCCTAAATCATTTTATATATTTTGAATATTTTCAATTTTTGCCTCGACTGAGGCTAGAACCCACGACCCGTCGAATGAAAAACAGACTCTTTACTAACTGAGTCACCGCTTTCATTCAACTTACAATGACGTCAGCTTTACTGTAGATATTAAGCACGCGTCGATTTTCGTCGATGACCGGTAAAGAAGAAACTCTGTTTTCTATTAATAGACCGAGTGCTTCTATAATTAGCGTATCCATTCTAATCTAACAACCAATCACAGAGCTTGTTACATAGTTCAATGAATTTCTAATATAAACATGCATATAATAATGTATATTTATGTAGGCCTATATCAATAGAATAAAATATTTAACTTTGTATTTGTTTAAAGAGCTAAAGATTAATGTTAATCAAATAAACTAAGGATTGGTAATGGAGTAGAATTTTACTGATTCTTGCACACACACACCGTGACACACGCACACACACGAACACACACACGCACAAACGTAAACACGAACTCAGAGTCATGACAAATAACTATATGGATTAATTAAAATAGAATTAAGATAAAAAACAATTAATAAAATTGAATATAATTTCTATATTTTTGGCAAATTATTTGACAACAAACCATAGCTATATTCTTATAAGTTCCAATATTTAGATCTCCAATCGATTCTGTCATGTATTCAGGCTGTGTCAGGTTAAAAGTCTGAAAATAAAAATCAATCCATTTAATTATAACATTTCCATTATAATGGGGGCGGGGGAGGTGAGGGGGGGCGACCTGGGTTGAAGGATGGGTGTCAAAGGGCAGCTCCTCCCTAGAAAGTAAAAAAAAATTCGACTCCACTTTTTTAAAAAATTCACCCCCCCCCAAAAAAAATTAAGCAAGGTAAAATAATCACTGATTATTACTATTATTCAATGGCGTACCCAGACATTGACTAAAAGGGGAGGGGGGTTAAAATTTAGAGTAAATACCTTTATTAAGGTTATCACTCAATTTTGTTCCCCCATTGCATGTATTTGGTCTTTAAATCCATGTATTTTGTCTCTAAATACATGGATACAACGTAAAAAAATGCACTATATCGTCACAAGGGGGGTTTTCACCACTAAACTCATATCTTAACATAACAAAAAAGTTGTAACCTCCAATGGGGGGGGGGGTTATTACCCCCACAACCCCCCCCCCCTTGCCTACGCCACTGTCATTAATATTTATATGCAGAAAGGAAATTAAGGTAATATCACGTACAAGCAAACAGAGATAACGTAACATGCGTCGATACGTCAGTATATAGAGCACTTCTCCCGTTACGGAATCAGTTACGACGAGACGGTGAACGTTATGATCACGTAAGAGAATGACTGCGTCATATAAACTGTCGTCTGGGTCTATACATACTAGATCCTTGTGTCTGTAGCTCAGCAGATCTATAATTAATCGAAATTTAAGTTACGTTTAACGTCTAATAACGTTAAGATTAACGTTTAAAGTTAAGGTTCAGTTTAACGTTTAGCTTTTTATGTAAGCTGAAAAGCTTTTAGTCTTAAGTCTGGATTATCGTATTATAGGAAAGAAAAGGTGAAAAATTAAACGACTTACTAAAAGGTGTAGCAAGTATTTTGAAGTTTAACATCATGGAGCTGATAAATTAATACGGTATTAAAACGATGTCAGACGTAGATGAAAATTTCTGCATCTTACTAAAGGGTGCAGCAACTATGTCATTTAAGTTTAACATCATGAACTGACAATACCGTACTAATATGTGAACAATGTCTCGAACTTAGTTGTCAATTTAAGCTTCTTACTAAAGGGTGCAGCTAGTTATCTAAATTGTAGAACGAGTTTTCAAGAAGTTAAAATGATATTTGAATTTAATTATAAATTATACCGCAGATTAATATACAAAATTAATATACATGTATTACATATTATAATACAAGTTAAATAAGATTAAATATATTGTAAAAGCAAGAAAATGCCCACGAACCAAACCAATCGGCAACTTTGTGATTTTCAAGATCATTCAATGATTTCTGAGCAAAAATAAAAATAAAAATATTACATATTAAATAAACGTAATATATGTAATATATGTAATATATGTAATATATGTAATATATTACATATATGTAATATATTAAATATATGTAATATATACGTAATAAATACTATATATCATACATGTAACATATGTAAAATATGAAATACATAATATTTTAAATATTTTCAGTTTTAAATAAAAGTAGAAAATGGCTTAGAAAGAACTATGCAAATTGGCAAAAACAAATGTATAGGCCTAATTACATAAAAATCTGATTAAAGAGACTTTATAATCTATATCTAATGGATATTATGTCTACATTTTAATACAATAATAATAATAATAAAATTTATTTCATATTACAGCGGGACTATAATTAGGCTAACTCAAACTCAAAATATGTAAAATTTCATTCCAAATTGAAAACTAGATAATATACTATATCTAGACATGAAATGAATAGTGCGTTTGATTTACAAAACTTGATAACTCACACAATACATGCGTTATAGAATACGACACCTGGTCAAAGAAGTATTATTTTGTATAATATTTTCTATAATTCTAAATAAATATTTCTAAATATTTCTAAATATTCTACCTTTGAATGATAGAAATTCTGTAGAATGTGAATGAAATCAGTAACTGAAAGCATTCCTAAAATAAAATACAAAAATGCATTTATTTTCTATTAAAACTATTATGTGTTAGATACAAATAATTGTTGTACAGCAATATAATATAATTTAAGTTTAAGGTCGAGATGACTAGTATACAAAGAATGGACGAGAGAAGGCGCCGTCACCCCACACTCCCTCGCTAAAGAAAAAAATGTGCAATAAATATGTAAATAAAATTACCAATAAATTCTTTTGTATTAGAATCACAAACAGGCGCCGAGCGTATACCGTTAAACATAAGGGCGTCAAAAGCGTCTGTCACCTAGCGAGTAAAAAATAACTTCTACATATTTTCTGTAACCCGAAAAAGTAGCCCAATATACTGTACATTAACCCGATAAATTATTCTAAAATATATTAACCCGACAAATTGGCCCCATTCACATTAATATTATAAATTGGTCCCGTCAAATTAATCTTAGCGTTAACAACTTTGAACTTAACACTGAACTGAACACTGACTCTAAAAACAATTCTAACCCGAATCCTAATCCCAACCCGAATTCAAAGAGTTAGTAGACGGGGTCGTTTTGTTGGGGCCGTTTCGACGGGTCACAAATATATTTAGACAATGATATTTGAAATCAAATGTTTAACTACAATTCTACCAACCCTAACCACATTAAAAACAATTTTAATTTAACTACAACTCTAACCCTAACCCTATTAAATCGTAATTTAAATGTATCCCATTCATAATTAAATGCTAGCTATTAAATGAATTCAAGCAACTATAAATTTTAACTAAATTTAAATATTAATTATTAATTTAAGAATAATTAATTTGACGACAATTTGAAAATGAACCTGTAGATTTTTATCGAGTAGAACAAGTTTAGAACTGTTGGGCATTAGTTCGTGGCATCTATGTCTCTGCATGACTTTGTAGAACATAGCGTTGCGTGCGGACGCTGCGGATAATGTTTTACCTTACGTTTACGTTACGGATTCCTTACGTTTATGTAAGGAATGTTTATATGAGCGATGTTTTTGCATTAGCTTTGGATTTAAGTGTCTTACTAAAGGGTGCAGAAAGCGTTATAATTTGCCTTGCCGTGTTTATAAAGGATGTTTTTGCAATTGAAGTCTATTAAAACGTCTTACTCTAAAGGGTGCAGCAAGTTAATTTTTATTTAAGTTTAAAGTCACGGATTATTTTATTGCATGAGCGATGTTTCAGACGTAGCTGTTAATTTATGCGTCTTACTAAAGGGTGCAGCGAGTTAAACGATTGATATAATGAGATTTCCTCAGGGAATCGAACCTAGACATGTCGCGTCCGAGTCAGATGCACTACCGCTTCACCAACGAGCCTCGGCGTAAACAACAATGGAAAGATTAGGAGTAGGGCTACGATTGAAGTTAGGATTAGGGTTTTGTTAGGATTAGGGTTAAGTTTAAGGGTTTTTAGAATTAGAGAAAAGAACTGTTTGCATAAAGCAATTAACCATACGGCTAGGATTAAGATTGAAGATATTTTTAGATGTAGTTAGGGTTACGGTTAGGTTTAGGATTTGTTTTGGGGTTTATGGGTTGTGTTTAATGTTTATACAAACTATTAATTCACCAAATAAATGGTAGCAGAAAAATACAGCGAATAAAGAAAATAAGTAAATAAATAAAAGAGTCCACTATACAGAGTCAATTTTATTATTATTATATATTACATATTATTATATTTGTAAATCAGTTTGAAACTGTAACTATACTTTTACTCTGGCAGTAAAACTTATGTCAGTGTTATTAAGATTATTGATTTCGCAAAGTCTATTTATTAGGGTTAGCATTAGGGTAATTAAATGTATAAAACCAACCATCAGTTGAAGTCATTTCTTCCCAATCTTCATTATCAATAGGAAGCTGTTACACAGTAAAACTCAAATATTTTGTGATCTTAAAAAATATTTTGACCCCACAAATACCCACCCCCACCGCCAAAAATTGACGTCCCTGTCAAAAACGTCATACTAAAAGATGCAGCGAGTTAGTAATCAAAATAATATTGAAGCTATTCTATGCCTAAAGCATTGAATCGAATCTAAACCTATAGGTTCCGAGTCCGAAGCCTAACCTCTTCACTTCCTAGTTTTGACTAATCTTTCTCATTAAATATTGCTGCATTTACCAACTGTATGTTAGTATTTTCATACCCTTTTTATACCCTATTAATCCTTTTTAACAATGGGTTAATTATATCCATTTAATTATAACCATTAACACTATTTATATTAAATATACATTTTTGACATACGGCTGAGTCAACCGCGAAACGCGTTGCGACCGGGAATCGAACCCGACTCCAGCAAAAATTCTGACTCCAGCAAAATCATCCGAACTCTACACTGTGGTTCATTAAAAACTAAGCCAAACATCAACTACTGAAATGTTATTTTACAAACGGATTTTAAAAGTTTAAATTTTGAACAATTCGAACATCTTCTTTAATTAAATAATGAAACCAAATTGTCGTGAAATTTATTCAAAAAAATATATTTAAGGCCATCTTGATGATAAGATCGGGTATACTATAAATATATTAAAAAAATATATTAAATAAGCATTCTAGCTTAGTTTTTATTGAACCACAGTGTATAACCAGTGTACTAACCCTGAAAACTTTAGTTCCGGTCTCTTTATCCTTCCAGATTATAAGCGAACGATGTTCCAGTGGGAGATCGATCCCCAAACTACCTACATACATATAGGTTATAAGCACCACCGAACAGCAATCACGCGATAAAGGGTGCAGCAAGTCGGTAAATACTGACCCGTTTAAACCGTTCTTCTTTTCCATAAAGATAGTTTGAATTAAGTATGTAAACTTTAATTAACAAATATAAATTTTAATTCACAAATATGGTCCATTTGATAACAGTGGCGTAAGCAAGGGATGGGAGAGGGGGGAGGGGATGTGGATTTTAAAACACCCCCCCCTTTGGATGTCCTAAGAAATTTTGTCATCTTAAATACCGAAGTTTATTGCTGAACCCCCTCCCCCCCACCCCCCTCTTTTGTGACTATGTAGTACAATTTTGATGAGTTGGATTATTGAATACATGTATTTAGAGAGCAAATACAATGCAATGAGAGAACAAAATTGAGTAGTGGTAGCATATTCTGAAAAAGTCATAACACTGCAGTAATTTCTAGATATACCAGACTGTTTATAAGAAATAGAATAAAAATAGAATAAAGAAATAAGTAAGCTTAATATTGATATGTAATTATGTAAGCTTATTGATATGTAAATAAGTTAGCTTAATATTGATATGTAATTATGTAAGCTTATTGATATGCAAATAAGTTAGCTTAATATTGATATGTAATTATGTAAGCTTATTGATATGTAAATAAGTAAGCTTAATATTGATATGTAATTATGTAAGCTTATTGATATGTAAATAAGTTAGCTTAATATTGATATATAATGCAGATTATAATATAGAAAGAATTATATTTGTTTAAATAAAGGAAACGATTTCACTCACTTGGCGATACCAGAGTTGGTGCAACACTGGCTGCGAACTGAAATCAATCAATCAATAAATCATTAATAAATTAATAATTAAGCCAATCAGTCAATAAATCAATGAATAAATTAATCAATATATCAATGAATAATCAATCAATTAATCAATCAATTAATCAATCAATCAACTAATCAAGAAAGCAATCTATAATCAATAAATTAATCCATCTGTCTATTAAATCAATCAATATGTAATTTCATGTAATTTTTTATTTTCATGAATTTTTATAATAAATTATCCTACCTTAGGAAAATTCGACATGGCCTTAACGATGCTCTCCTTCCTGCCCTCCCTCGCCTCCTCCCCTGCTGCCCTCACCGCCTCCAGCCTGGGTCCGGCCGGCTCCGAGTACCTCCTAGCCCGACTGGGCGTCACCCTAAGTAGCCCCTCCCCCGCCCCCGCCCCTCCCTCCGCCGTCCCGTACACGCTGAAGTTTCTCGCGCGCGGATTGGCTGCCAGTCTCGGCGGGAGAAGTGACGTCATTGATGACGAATCATGATGTACCGCGTGGTGTTCCGGAATACTGGGAGGATGGAAGGAGGTGGGGAGAAAGAGGGAGCCGGGGGAGGAGTGCTGGGGGGAGACGGGGGAAGACGGGGGGGAGCGGGCGGGGCTGGTGCCTGAGGAGCTGTCGGGTGAGATTGTGAAGGTGGGAAGAACCGGGGAGATGGCGAGGGAATGTTTGAAGTCTGACATCTGAAATTATAAAAAGAAAAGTTTAGAAATAAAATTTATTAAAAAAAATTAAATTAAAAAAGTAAAAGCAATATTTCAGAACCAAGACACACAATTTATTGTTTAATGTCACATCAGCGCAAAAATGTGAGTTTTTCGTGACGTATGCTGGTTTATATGTTGTAGTTTAAGGTCCATATATTTTCTGGCTTACACATCTTGATAGCTTTAAAAATGGATTATCATTTCGTCGCAATTTCAGCAAAATAATACTAGAAAAAAAGTACTAGAAAAATGCAGACGAGACTTAACAAAGAACACATCGCAGTCCTATGATATCACGTTACAAAATACAATCAATTCAATACAAGAATCTGGTCTTACAATATACAATCTCTACATAAACTATTTTGATAATAATTTAATATATTATTATTACTATGTAATATTATTGTTAGTCTCTCTCCCCTCCTTCTCTTCTCTCTCCCCTCACCGCCCCCCCCCCTACCTCACCCCCCTCCCCTCGTCTAACTACATCACAATAAGTGCCTATTAACAATACTGCGGTGATGAATCTTTGTGTTGATTCATAGTACTATTTTCTATACAAAACTCTATAATAAAGTAGATTCTATAGAGAGAGATAGACTTCCTAAAAACTAACCCAAAATGATCTGTTAAAAAAATGGGGTGTAAGATTGAGTACTGGTCCCTTTCTTTTTTTATAGCCCTTTGGCAAAGTGGCAATGCATCGGTCTCGGAGCAGACAGGTCCAGGTTCGATTCACTATAGTTTGAGCGTATTATAAGCTATAGTTACAAAATAGTTACACCCTTTAATATATTACTATTATACTATTTACTATAACGCTTAAATTTACAGCTACGTTTGAGGCATCTTTAACATAAATTATATAATAGCGCTATCCAGACATTAAACTGAACTTGCTGCACCCTTTACGTGTATTAAATATCATTCATATAATACACGAGGTTAATCTTAACTTGTTGCACCCTTTATTATATGCAATGTCTTTTATATATATGCTAATCAGCATTCGTATACGTTAATGTTACAAATTATTCCATACTATAGTGCCATACTATAGTGCCATACTATAATGCACGGTATTGTATAATATATATGAACCGGAAGTAAAATTGATCGATCTGAAAAAAATGACATAATTCAGTTAAATCTCTTATTTTCAATTGGACAATTTTTTTCTTCAAAAACATAAAATTATTCAAGCAAGCATTGCAAATAAAAATTCAGTTGACAGAATGTAAAAAGATTAAAAAATCTGCATTAAAAAGATAAAATATATCTTAAGATTGTATACTATATTTGCATAATAAGTTAATTTTATAAACTCTAATTTCTCTAAGTGAAAATTATCCTTATACTGTATTTGTATAAGTAAAATTGTATAAAGTATGTTGTACACGTATATTGTACTGTTACAATATACTTATACGATTCAAATTATAACGATTCGTTACAAAAAAATTCATCCAATGCACAAGTTGGGGTACTCACCCTTCTCCTGCGGGTCTCCGCAAGGGCCGCCACGCGGCACTCATTCTCTTTGGGGTCCGAATTCGTTCTACTTCGGAACATCTCGAAAAATTCCGCAGGCCCCACAGGGGGCTCGAGGGACCTGACCGAGACGGCCGGGGGGAGTCCGGGAAGGTTGAGCTGGTCGCGGCTCGATGAGGCCAATAGGCGGCTCATGGGGGACGCGCCTATGGATGAACCGGATGTGGAATTAATCTGTTTGAAAAAATGACCTCATTAAATTAAATCTGTTATTTTTAATGCAGCAATTTTTATTGCAAAAATATATAAAACACAAGATATGAATATGATAAAAACATGCTTTAAAAATACAGAATAAATGTCAGTTGAAATGATAGTTTAAAACTGTCGTTTAAATTGCAACTTTATACTGGTTATACTTTATATTGGTTTAAAGAAAAATGTAAATATTATATTTAAACGAGAGTTTAAACAAGTATTGCAAATAAAAATTCGGACGACAGAAGTTAAAGATCAAAAAGTGTCTGGGGAAAAATGTCTGTTTTAATCTCAAAATTGATAAACTGTCAAACAATAATTTGATTTTCTCATCTGTCATTGAATATATAATAAACTAATAGCGAGGTAATCCAAGTGATGAGCAAAATTTGTACGCTTTACACAGTTGGAAGGGGGAGGGAATATTTGACTAAACTCACACCTCTAATATAGAAAAATAATTGTATTCATATCCAATGGACGAAGGGGTTATTACCCTCACAACCCCCCCACCACCGCCCCTCCAGCAATTATGTGACACAAATTTGAAACAACATGAAAATTAAATTAGAATTATTTAATCTCAAATCAAATTTATTCATTGCTGAATATTTTTCAAAGACACCACCCCGCGACCATTCGTCCTTCAAAATTTCGGTCCAAAAAGAGTAGAGATTTAAAATGTTACACATCGCTGTCATAAATTCTATTATCAATAGTTTCTATTATTAACTTGCAGTCATATAATAGGCCTATACCAAATAATGCATTCCTTTAAATGGTGCACTTTATGTTATTTTATCGTTAGGACATGCATGAATATGTATCAAAAGATTCGCATTTTAGAGTCTCTCTCACCCTCTCTCTCTCTCTCTCTCTCTCTCTCTCTCCGCTCTCTCTCTCTCTCTCTCTCTCTCTCTGTCTCTCTGTCTCTCTCTCTCTCTCTCTCTCTCTCTCTCTCTCACGATCTCCTCTCTCTCCCTATTTTAAATTTGAAAAGAAATATCATTAAATAAGTCACAAAATCGTCAAACTAAATGCACCTATATAACAAAACCATCAGCATGCAAAATGACTATTTAACAAAATCACCAACATATGACTAAATCATAAAATGACTATCTGATTCTATTCATGTTATTATAAGCACTATTTATATAAAGTATTTAATTTATTATAATACTATGTCTACAGCCTATTTTTAAATGTACATAGCTTAAACAATTGCTTGTTATTACTTAATACCATGTAATGTTGTTCTGCACATTTGCAGGCAATGTTGCATCATTTATAAAATAATTTACTTGGGGGGGGGGGGGGGGGGGGGGGGGGGGGGGGGGGGGGGG
>JAQIXG010006492.1:0-10274 GCA_034700105.1 Oconnorella tubifera
TTTCCATAATTCTACAACCTCTCATATCAATACTTTGTGTGGGTTATTTCAAATAATTTTTCTGGCCTATGTTTTTTGACAAAGAGCTTTTTTATATCTCGCTTCGCTGAGAGATCCAATTTCATCAACGGGATGCGAAAGAGGCCGAGTGTCTCTAAGGCATCAGCGCGAACAACATACGTCCAACCAATATACAACAAATAATTCTTTTTAGTTGTCAATTAAACTCATTTTGAAAACATAAGTCTACAATAAGTCAAAACGAAAAACAATTTTGGTTATAGAATTATTTCGCTCGTTGAAAAGGAGGGGGGGGGGCGCCAAATTATTGTTTTCGCCCCGGGCGCCATAAACCCTAACTGCGCCACTGCTTGCTGCTCATTTTAATAGTTAAGGATCTTTAATTGGCACAGTGGCATAGGCAAGGGAGAGGTTATGGGGCTTTAACACCCCTCCCCCCCCCCATAGGATGTGAAAACATTTTTTGTAATGTTGAAGATGTCAGTTTATTGCTGAAATCCGACCCCCCACTTTGTGACGATGTAATGAAATTTTTTTGGATACACGTACCCCTAGATTTATTTAGAGAACAAATACAAGCAACTGAAGCCTCGGAGACTAAAAGTACACGATAATCAAAAAGGTCATCACTGCAAGTTTCGTGCACAGCTGCAGTTTTCATTCTTTCGTGATTTTTCGTTATGACATAAGCATATAATATTTTGTGGATATGTCTAATGGTCCTGGTAGCCCCAAGGGTTAATATTGGAAAATATTTGAGAACCATTTATCTTATTTTATGACGTTATTGCATCAAATTCTTAGGCCTAATCTTGAAAATATTTGTTTGGTTTATTTGATATTGCAACTTCTTCGTAGATACTTCTGAAAGTTTTAACGCATTAAGATATCATAGTGCAATTTGATAGTTAGTCTAGATGTCAAATTTTCTCAGCTAAAAACTAACAAAATTCTGAGAATTTTCCTTGGGTCTAAAGTTTGGCTTACTTTTTGCAAAACAGATAGTGGGTTCTTTTTTGCCCACCCTGTTTCTGTGTTTTGTTTATAAAGTGAATAATTTTTTATGCATAAAATTATTAAAATAACACATTTGCCTAGTTTTTTCAATGTAAAACTAAATTTTGTTCCATCTATCCAAATAGTACGCGTGTACAGTATGAGTAAGCGCAAGGGACCGGCTGATGAGAATACGAATGCAGAAATTGTTGACTTCTTGATGGGTATGGAAGTAACGTTTGGCTTTATTTCGGATTCGCACCTCATTGAGTTAGGGTTAGAGATGGATTTGGGTTAGGATTTAGTTCAAGTTACACATTGAAATGATGGTAGGGGTTGTCGAATTGGTCATAAGTAGTTTGTACTTGTTTTCAACAAGTGCTTATAGAATATTTTATATTATCGCTCATTGCTGGGTGTAGTTTATGATAATTAAAGAAATTATTATAAAAATCTGAAATTAATTTCAAAAGTGCCGAAGACACTTAAAATATCGTAATAAGATACACTTAAAATATCGTAATAAGATTTATTATTAAATTGCTAATTATTTTTTATGTCTAAGGTTTTATTTTTGTGCTTACAGTGAGGTGCTAAACCGAATGACCGTTTAAATTAATGAATATTTTTACTACAGTCATTATACTTGTATATTTACTCTGAGAATTAATCTTTAGTCATTTTTAATCTACTTTACAATCTTGGAAAGTTTTACTCCGTTATGATTTGTAAGGGTTACAGTTTGTAAGGGACATACTACCTTATAAAGATCTATAGCATGGGATGTATATATGGCAGTCGGATGAGTTAAAAGCAAATACATCATAATGCAGTATCAGATAAAATGCCTGATATGACATGGCGCGGTAAATTATTCTTTAAAAATTATTTATTATAAGATTAAAAAAAATTTCAGACTGCTATTTGAATCCATGATTCACAGAGTGGCAGAATGGTTATTGATTTAACTATCGTTCTCATACAAAGGAGCTACAGTGCTTGGTACTCTTGTATAATTTCTACTAAGTCTTCTGATTTTGTAGAATTGGCCAACTTTGAGAAGAATGTATCGAGAGCGATGCACAAGTATAACGCTTACCGTAAAGCTGCTGGCACTGTGTCTAAGCATCCAACAAAAATAAAGTCTGGGGATGATGCCAAGAAACTGGTTTGTTAAGTTAACTTTATATGTCAATGTTGTTTTCATTATTTTATATTATATTATACTATATAGTTTCATCTAGTATATTGCCTGATGTATTGTATAATTATTTTACTGAAAAGAATGAAATCTATAAATATGATACATGATCAATCGTGGTCATATATGCGTGCATATATTGTTTACTGTAAATTATAGTGGAACAGCTGACCTAATAATACTAATAATAAACAAAAATTATATCTTTTTAAAATTTAAAGAAATCTTAGAATATTCTCCTTAGGGCAAAGAGGAAGGATTAATGTTTGACAATATCAACTATAACTTGATTGTTTACAGGTTTATTAAAATTATTCTTTTCTTGTATTCTATAATTGAATGTAACTATTTGTTATGTGTTGATTTAATATCAATAAACAATCAATCTAGCAACAATTAATTAATAATTATAATCAAGTTTGCTAGTTAAATTAGTTTTGAATAACTTGGAAATTGTATTCACTCCTTTGTACTGTTGTTTAGGAGATTGTGTTTGGAATTTAAAAAAAAATTATAAATATTCTACTTTTTTCAAAACATTAACATATATTTGAAAATGTAACGAGAACAAAATTTTTATTGTGTATAATTTTTGGAAGATTAAAAATATTGATTGTATTTTATTTATTTTTTATAAAGTTTTTTTATTGATCCTAAGATTTGTTTATAAATTTAGGAAGGAGTTGGTCCAAAGATTGCGAAAAAGATTGATGAATATTTGGCAACTGGAAAATTAGAAAAACTTGAAAAAGTACCGTTGGTTATTTTTTAAATTTTTCATATAATTTTTATGTATTTGGATTTATATATTATGCCATAAGAGTTGAATTTGTAGGTATTAGATATTGCTTATTAATAAGTGCTTAATAGGAAATAAAATAAGCCCTTATTAGTCTAATTAATATCAATAAATGCTAAGATCTTCTAGGTCTACAAATTATGCTATGTCTTATGCTATGAAATTATGCTATGTCTTACAAATTATACATAAATTATAAGATGTCTGACTAGCACAGTATGTTTATGAATGAAATGATTAATGTCGCATTTCAAGCTTTTTTAAATGACGATTACTTATTATAATTTGTCTAACAATGACTTATATTATAATATATCTAATAATGAACATACAGTATTGTCTGATTACGATTTCATTACTGATAATTGATGGAAGTTATTTTCAGTTTCAGGTGTTATTATAAAGTTAAATAAATTTTGTAAAAATTGTTTCTGTGAATTGGTAAGAATTTCTTCTTTTTTTTCTTCTGTTTTGTTAGATATATTTTTTGCTATTAAATATTAGAAGTTAGCTTGCTAAATAATGTAAATGATAATTGCGAATTTCTGAATTGCTAATTCTTTATTTCAGATTCGAGCTGATGATACAAATGTAGCTATCACGGAATTAACTCGAGTGACCGGAATTGGGTAATCTTTCAGTCTAATCATTTTTCATTTAATTGCATCATGAAGAATTATACTTTCAAAAATCTGAATTCCAATTTACTTCATGTTTAAGAACCTTGCTTTATATTATATACGATTCATCTTTGAGCATTATGTTATATTGTTGATTTGTCATTCTCAGGATAAAAATTACATAATTTTTGATTTCTGTACTCTCACTTTACAGTAATTTACTAATTATTATTTTGTACTGATGTGATGTTCAGCAATAAACAATCAAATAGATATTTAATACTTATAGATATCACATTTTTAGAAAATATATGAGTTTTGATTAATAGTTTAAATCAGCTGATAATGATACTAGTAAAAAGTTAGGCTTAATGTTTAGATTATTATTTATTTAAAATTGAAGCTACCAAGCCTGTTAAAGAGTGCAGCAAGTAACCTAAATTGTTTATTAATGAAGTTATTAGAGCGTGAGGCTTGATACCAAATAATCTAGGTTCAAATCTCAGAGAAACATGAAATATTTTAATCTGAGAAAATAATAGTCTTAGTTTAATATAATGCTTAAAAATCTGGATACTTCTTAGTCATTGGTTTAAATTTCAGGGAAGGTGCTGTGCAGTATTAAAGCTGCACAAACTGTTTGAATTTCTAACTAAAAACTTATTGCAGTCTCACAAAGCAGGATATTTAGTCTAATATTTACTGTCAGGAATTTTATAATGTTGTTTAAGACATTCCGTATTTTTTTCTATAAGTGATATATTTTTTGTAATGACTATTTGAAATTATAAATTACTTTATATTGATATACATACTTAGATAAATATGCATATAATGTCCTTTCTAATCAAACTGTTGATGCTGTTTTTAGGCCAGTAGCTGCTCATAAATTTGTAAAGGAAGGCATCAAAAGTATAGCGGGTGTGTAATTTAATATGTGCGTGTTTGAAAGTAAATTAATGTTACTGCGTGACACCGTCTTGGTCAGGTGCTTCATCTGAATATGCATTGTGTTATGTGCATAACTTGTCCGGTGGCTTACTGAGGCCTAACATTGACAGCTATACAAGTTCATTGTCTCTTCATTTTATATAGGCATTCAATTACGTTATATAGACAGCTTGTCAATTTTATGATAAATAGTAAATCTTTATTATTCTGTTAATTGATACGATTTGAATGAAAATATTAATGCTTTATTTGTGATTTGCTGATCATTTTGTATCTTATAACTTTTTATAAAAACTTTGACGTTGATTGAAATGATTACATTTATGATTTTTATTTAAAATCTTATGCAAGAATGTCTACTTTATAATTTCGTCATTGTGATATATTTGAATTATTTTTAACTCATTTGTATTTAAGTTTGTTACTGACATATATGTAGTTCATATAGTTTATGTTAGCTCTGGAGCGTTATCTTTTCTATAAGAAGATTGAAATTTTTATTTATATTTATATCTTGCTTAATGTCATGTCATCACATAAAGGTCTAACATGTTGTGAGCTTATTGTGAAGAAATCACGTGTGGAGTGAATGCTTGACTCTCTGCACTAAATATTTTACTTTGGGAACAACAGATCAAGCACGTATAATGTTGCACAATATGTTCGCAATATGAACAATATTTCTTGCAAGATTTCCTATATTGCAATATTTAATGTTGCCATACTTCCTATGTATTGTATTGCAATACTACTACTACTATATTGCAAGATTGAATTGTTTTTACAGATCTGCGTAATCACACTGATAAACTCAATCACCATCAGAAGATAGGACTTAAGTAAGACTACAATCATTACTTATATAAAATCGTTACGGTGTTGCTGGAAAATTATAAAAAATTCAATACTTGCATATATTAATTATTAATATAAAAAGTAGTTAAATTTTTTATGCTTTAAATATATGTTAGAAGATGCTTTTGGACACTTTAGATTATTTGTAGTGCTCTAAGATTAAAAATCTAATCATATTTCACCATATTCTACATTTGAATACATGACCTCTTGAAGGGATTTTGAATTAATATTTTAGAAAGTCAATGTAATTAGTGCTGGGTTTAGAAATAGTTTCAGTGCAGATTTTAGTCACATTAAATATTTAGTTATTTAACATAGCAAAGAAGTTGAATCTGTTAATAGTTTAGATTAAATATTATGTATTTTGAATACAGTCTCCGAAATTCATATTTTTGCATGTTTTCTTATTGCAGGTATTTTGAAGAGTTTGAGAAAAGAATTCCACGAGAAGAGATGATCAAACTTCAGGTTATTATTTCAATACAAGTTGTTTTGAAAGTCTTTATTTATTTTTAAAGTTAAAATATACTATTGCCGTAATATGATGATAATATTATTTAATCAGACTTAACTGTTGACATGGGCCTTAGATTTTTTCATCTTATTCATATTATTAGTGCTGTTTTTCATTATCTATGTCATTTCCTGTTGAATATTCATATTATTTATTGATTATTCATATAATTGATAATTTATATAATTTTAATATATTATTCATATTAAAATTCATTGAATGTTCATTAAATATAAATTAATAATAGTTCTTCCTTTAAGTAGTCTTTATTGTACTAAATATATCATCAATCAACAGCAAACAAACAAAAATACTTTGGCTGCTGCTTTATTTCCATTTTAAATGATTTTTGCATCATAATGTAGAGTCTTGGGATGAATATTAAAATATCATTAAAAGATTGTTTTCTAAACAGGATATAGTTTTGAGTGAAATAAAGAAGTTAGACTCTGACTTTGAAAGCAAAGTTTGTGGCAGTTTTAGGCGCGGTTAGTCGCTTTATTTGACTTTTATTTATAAAATGATTATAAAGTTAAATTTCTAATTATATAGTTATTTATTTAAATTTATCTATTTCAATTTAATGTATTTAATAATTAATTTTAGATAGAATGTTAATTGAATTTTTTAATTGAATAATATTGGGTGCTTTAATGTTATATAGGAGGCGCCACAAGTGGAGACATAGATGTTCTAGTCACTCATCCTTCATATACATCCACATCTGCCAAACCGGTAGAGACTCTATATATTGGAAAAAATATCTTACAAAGATATATTATAGCAGCTTTTGACTCTATTTTCTTGTAATTGTTTGTTACTTTGTATCGTCAAGTAGCTGTGGAGTTAAAAAATATTATTTGGTGATAGACTATGAAGCAATAATAAAGTAAAGTTTAAAATTAAGTCATTATTACGATCTGGTTGTGCAGAAACCAAGTGATGAGTGATTGTTTAGCTCTAAGCACAACAGTCAACTTAATGCTCATGTTTTGATTATTTTGGAAACATATTCATATCTTTAATGAAGAGATTATCACAAAGACTGTGTAGCATCAGTTAATGTAATCAAAGCTTTACTCGATGAAAAGAGCAATTTAAAAGTATTTTCTCTGTGTTAACATTAAGTTATTAATGATAAAGTTCAATCATGACTGATGTAATTTAATTTCAGGGAAGTTTGCTGCAGTCTATTGTAAGTCATCTGGAAGGAGTAAAATTTATTACGGATAATCTGTCTCTTGGTGAAAGCAAATATATGGTTTTTATGTCAATTTTAATTTCCTTTTTGCATTGCATTTATCTGTTATATTTTATATATGTCATCATGTATATGGTGAATACTGTATATATATATTAGTTTTAATATGGCGCAGATTTGCTATATATTATCAATACTGTTATGGGTTAAATTCGTATCGTCTTATCTTACATAAAGAAACTAGGCGGAGTTAACTGTCACTTGAGACGCAAATTTCTGCCCACTATGAATAAAGAACGATTAAGTTTGATCAGAATGTCACTCTGAATGAAAAATATGAAATTCAAGTAAATACAACTGTAAATGTTATTTATACGTTTTTTATCATGGAAAACGTTTTATTTATATAACAAACTGAAAACATTTCACTTAGTAACATTTTTGTGCTGATTTGACATCATTCAAGAAATAAATAAAATTATCAATTTTCTAATCGATGAGCCGAATAAATAGCATCCGATTTCTTATTTTAATTTAAATAATATACAGTGTATAAATATTAAATCGTCTTTGTTAAGCTGTCTTATATATTCCAGGGTGTCTGTCAGTTGCCTAAAGACACTGAGGATCATGACCACAGACGATTGGATATAAGGTTTGATTTTTTATCACATGATATCAGTCATCATAAGTTTATTGCATCATAAAGTATCTACACATAAAGTATCCAAGCATTGCTTTAGTGCTAAATCATATCCATAACAACATGAAAAATATTCAATGAAAGATTTCTTATCATTTGCATTGATTATTTTTTTTATTGATTTAATTAAACAAATGATTAAATGCTTTCAAATCAGAGTGAAGACTTGAAAAGCTGTTCAAGACCCGTTTATTCCGGTTGTTTATTCACAAATTTATTTGTAATAAACAACCAGAAATTCTTTAAAAATAAATTCAAAGTGATAACTGAGGAATAGGAATGATATTTTTTGTCAGATGTCAGATGATTCTCAATTATGGTTAAAAAGTAACTCCTACGGCTTGACTGAAAATAATGATAAAACTTTCTCGTGTGATGATTCAACTATAATATTATATAATTTAATTATCATTCGTTAATTAACAGCCTTTTTATTCTGATGTGACCTAAAGAAAAAACAGACACGCAGTGTTGAAAGAATTTCACTTTGTTTATTAATTTTAAAGAACAAGTTTTAATCAAATTATTTTACCCGTTTTATATTCAGACTGATTCCTCATGATCAGTTCTACTGCGCTCTGTTGTATTTCACTGGAAGTGATCAGTTCAATAAGAACATGAGACAGAAAGCGTTAGACCTGGGTTTTACTCTCAATGAATATTGCATTAGGCCTATGGGCAGTACCGGTAAATATAAGAAGCTTTTCTTGCCTTCATTTTAATCTCTAAAGTATTTAGTATTTAATGGACTTTGTTTTGGGCTTGGTTCTTTTAATCACAGCTCATCAGCTTTGTAATGCTGTCTATACTTGTAAAGACAGCATTACAAAGCTGTCTAGATCAATGTATTTATTATTTTTTATTAAAAATTATAATGTTAATTTTTCTGATTATGAAATTAACTTAAAACATCCGTTAAATAAATTCCCATAAGAAGAATGAACTCTGTAAAATTTAGTTGCGTGGGGCCTTTACTTGTCATAAATTCTTTTATTTTTATATGAGTTCAGAATATATATTAATAGATTATTATAATTGTATGTTTATTTATTATTTGTAAAGTTTTAATTAGAAATGTTTTATTACTGTATTTACTTTAGGTCAGCCTGGTGAACCTTTGCCAGTATCGTCTGAGGAAGACATCTTTGATTATATCAACTTATCCTACAAAAAACCTGAAGATCGCAGTCTTTGACTTGAACATCATATATCAGACTGATAATTCAATAAACAATCATTTATTTTGTATTATTTGTGTGTTTCTTTTCCTACAGTGATAGTTTGTAATTTTCTTGATCATAGTTTAACATGATAATTTGTTTGTATTGTTATATTTAATATAATATTTGTAATTTTTCTATAAGTTATCGAAATGAATATTAACTTATTAACATATTTATCGCGTAAAATATAACAAGATTTAATTGAATTTGTAAAACGAAATATTACAAGTTATTTTTATTTCATTTCAAACCATCATAATGAGTTTTATTAGAAATATTTTTAAAAGTGTATTATTTTGAAACATTACATCTTACGATTTGAAGCATTTGTTTCTAATTTTATAATTACATGTACAATACATTTTCCGATCTGTGTGGAAGATTTCATGCTATTAATGGAATAATTAAACGGTTTTTTAATATTATCTGAATAATATGCATAATTGTTATTATGCTCAAATGTCAAATTTTGTAATACTCGTTTGTCTAGTTCTGTATAAAAGTCTGTAGTTATTAAATGTTATCAGTTTTTATTTGTGGTTTACCCAGGGCGCCAGCACGGAGGGGGCTGTCCCCCCCACTGAAAGTAATTTATCCTCTTTTTTGGAGGAGGGGTGTCAATTTATCTGAAATGTCTTATAATTGAAGTACAAAACGTTTAAACTTAAGTGTTGATTTATACGCAAGTGAGGTAATTCTAAGAAAACTTGAAGAAAACCGCTGCGGCATCCCTGGGCTTACCTCAGTCATTTTTGTGTGACTCGCGAAACTCCGATGACTTGTTGCACCTTTTAGCAGAATGTTTAGTTCATCAGTTAGATTTTACTCGATGTAGGTACTACTATTTCTCGATAAGATTTGGTTAAATGCTTTTTCAAATACATTTCAGAAACTGAAGTTTGATAGCATAATAATCAACCTACTTTACAACTTAAAAAATTTTAAGTAATTTTACACCAATTCTAGAATCATTTATTCAGGAACGTCATTTGGGAGGGGGGGGGGGGTCGTAGGAGAATTGCCACCCCAATTTTTGTAGTTATTATTTTGACATAATTGATTTTCATTTGAAGTTCTCTTCCACCCCCTTCTTTGGAAAAGATTAATTTTATTTATCGAATAAGAAATGTTTATTAAGTTCAAATAAAGCCTTTATAAACATATCAATACAGAAGAAAAGGGTACTT
>JAQIXG010006493.1:0-10274 GCA_034700105.1 Oconnorella tubifera
TTTTTCATAATATTTATTTTTCATTGTATCTAAATATAAAATATTGCAGTAAATTTTATGATGTAAACATAATCAACTGACACTGGTCCCAATATGATGATTCTTCTACAGTCTATTATACAGTGAACAAATAGGCAGGTCTTTTTCACTTGTATATTTCTTGTCCAGTTGTATATTTTGTTCAAAGGTAAGACAGATATATTAATTGCCTTTCATAACCATCTCATTGAATTATATTTGATTCTATCGTATGACGTTTATGGCGACGACATATTCAATTGTTTTAATGACGCAGATGTCTCTGAGTAGCAGAAAAGATCTTACTAGTCTGTATTGTTTTTTTATCCTAAATGCTTGACGTCATATTAAAATGATATTAAAGTACTCAGTCACTTTGTCTGTCTATTTGCTTTTCTGTCCCGGAACGCGTGACATGAAGATACTAAATAATAATATCATTCAAGTTTAATTATTCATTGTTTTTATTTGATACAATTGCACGACGTTATAAGGTAAAGAAATATATTGTTATATTCAATAAGATAATATTTTAATATCTTTTATCATGATGTCATGCTATTGTATCGAATAGAAAGCAAGGACATCATCACGAAAGGCTAAAAACATGACTAGCGTTAGTAATCCAGAAAGTTCAATCACTGACTGATTCACAGACAAAATCGTTAGGCTGTTATAGTAATATAGCCTAGCTTTAATGCTTGTTCAGGGATGGGACTTAGATCGGAATACTCCCTGCCAACTTCCCCCCACCCTCGCCATGCCCCTCAACCACCATCCCAACCAACGAGGTATTTATAACCTCGATCTCGTTCTTGGACAGGTTGTAGATTACAAAAGCACAAATTTTAAAATCGATAACTGCATGTCTATCGATAGCTGGTCCCGTTGTATTGTTGTTTTCTAAGGTAACACAGACAATCGGTATACACGATGACAAAGTTTTTCTTGAGTCTTCATATTCCTCAGCCTATACTCGGATGAAAGATAAGTGATAATGACTCTTCTTTAATCGCATATTCTCAATCTCACTCAAACATTTGAAGCGTTTAGGTTTCAGTTTCATTGAAAGTGTTTTACCTCTTTGTGTTTTCGGCAAAACTCTTGAAGCGCGAAGTTTAATCAAACGCTGAAAGTTGGAAACCATAGTAAGAAAATGCCGCGATGTAGAGCAGAAAGAATAAAAATGAGCAATACTTGGGGGCGGGGTTCTAAAGATATAGGCGTGACAAAGTCGGGGGTAATCAGAAAATTAAAGCAATGAATAGAAAATACATATATAATTGCGGTGGATATCTGTCACTGTGCATAATTGCTGGCTAGGCTAGAAACATATCTTGACTGTCCGACGTCGTGTAATGTATGGTTACCATGCGTCCGGGTTTCCCCGGACACGTCCTCTTTTTATGCCCCTGTCCGGGCGTCCGGGCGGCTTTCCAGAAAAATGGCTTTGGCCGGATTTTTCTCCCGGGCCATCCGTCTGTCCCCGATCGTTCGATACTTTCTTACTTACTTTTCTGTGCTACATACTTTAATCTATTATGTATCGTGAAATAAACACGCGCGCCAGCTATATTTAGGCTAAATATAGCTTTAACATTGAGCTAAATAATTTAGCTCAATGTTAACATTGGCTATCAGAACTTCCGGTTTCGTTAGCCATTTTCAATTTTTCGTAAACATAACGCATTACGCATAGCAGACGGTAACGCGAGTTCGTTAATGATAATTATTAATAAATAAATTTTTGAAATTGAAGATTGAATTTAAATAAAAAATAAAATTTGCTCAAATGCGAACGATTTTGATGATAATGACTCAGAATGAGATACTTTCACTACTGTTTTGTAAACTTTAGTAATTTAGTTACTAACTTACTGTTTCTTTTCAATCAGTGTGGTGCGCTAAACACTCAGTTAATACAAGTTTATAATTAAATAAGAACAATATTTTATGTAGTTTAACTTTAATTTTATTTGTACAACACTTAATATTGGCCAGATTTGATAAAAATTTTGAGTGTCCTCTTTTTCCATCTGATAATTATGGTAACCCTAGTGTAATGTATACATGTGGTAGACACTGAATGCCAAGCTCTGAAATGCATTGCATGACGTCGATGAATACAACAACAAACTTATAACCGAGGAACACACATGATCCGTGCATCACAGGGGAGGATTGTAATTAAGGGAAACTGAATCTAATGATTAAGTTGTCATTTTAATCATTTAAATAATGGGTAGAAAAATCAGAAGTTAAGATGCAATACAGAAGGTTGATTTAAAACATTGCATTTACATGAATATCACTTTTAATATAAATCTATGTTTATATTAAATTGTTTTGTATATAATATTAGAGATTAGCTAAATTAAAGATTATTAGAAATAACACGTAATATAATATTTATGCTTAAATAATAATAATATATAATACGAATATAATTTCAATTAAATAGTTTAAATTTAATTAAGATATACACCCTATGGGTAAACAAATCGACACTGTACACACTTGAAGATAACACAAGGTCAAATATTGACAGATTTTATAATTCGAGTCAGAGTTGAAAGGAGTCTAGCGATCCTAGCGAATTAGGATAAACAAAATTAAACACGATTTTTACTATTTTTAGTAAAAGTAAGCTTTATATTCAAAAATACCAATCTTAGTAGTCAATATTCCGAAAAAAACACAGTGCAAAATTGTCATTATTAATCAGATTTAACTTAATTATTGATCTAAAATGTAAGCTCTGAAATAATTCTATTTAGTTGTGAAATAAAACATACGTCAAAGAATCTTTTAATGATTAAGATGAGCTGATCGAAAACATTACTTTACAGTAAAATTATTATAAATTTCTTAATTAATTTTTATTTACAACGACGCATGAAAATTTGAGAATGAAACTATCACGAAGCGAGCATAACTTGATAATCTGAGTGCGTTGTATTAACTTGTATATATACCCGCGTGGTATGCAGGTACTACTTACATACGTGCTCTGTGTATTTATCAATAATTAATTATCATACGTGATACGTAAATACGTTATGAGTTTATATGATTTCGCAGTATATAAACTCGATGGATTAGGGATCAAATTGATACAAGCAGTGTGACCAACTTAGAACTTTGAGAGACATACCCATCCCATCCTCCCAAAATATCTGGAACAATACGTTATTGCGTAAAAAAAGTATAAAAGATCGGTTACTTTTTTCAATTAAAAAGGAATTATAACACTTATACACAATTTATACTTCTATTAATTTAAATCAAGAATATAATATAAATTACATAAATATTTCTTGAGTATTCTTTCTAAACATTATAAACTAGAAATTCGAATATATTAAAATATTCAATATTGAATAGTGATTAAGCTTGTTTAGAAACGAAATCGAAAGAAAAAAAGGGCCGAAGAGCAGAAATAAAGAGAAGTTTGACCATATTATATAAAGAGATGATAATCGAAAAGGAGCAAGAGAGAGAGTAATACTCCTTAATGCGAGACTCTCATGTAATTTTCTTCTGTAATTATTTCGTGCAATTGCAGTGCATCAATCTTCTGGTTAACTCTGTTCTGATTATAATGATGGACAGACAGAGACAGTTTAATGCCCATTGTCTCAGCATGTCATCAGCTGTCTTCGTCTTCTCAGAGAATGACAGAAGGGAAAGAGAGAGAGAGAGAGAAAGAGAGAGAGAGAGAGAGAGAGAGAGAGAGAGAGAAAGAGAGAGAGAGATTACGATTAAGCTACATGTCCTCGTTCGCTCGCATTCCATTGCAAGAGTGCTGAAATACATTAAAGAGACTTTAAACACAGTAATTCCACTTTGCTGCAATTATTTTCGTATTTTTCCGGTATCATTTTCGTCACTGCCAGCGGCGGATCCAAATATGGGCGATGGCGCAATGCACCTCGCTCCATAAAATATTATTTTAATAAGAATATTTTATTTATTTTAGCATCCCTTACTATAGTATATTGTATAAACCAAATATAGAAAATAGTTTCTGTAGGCACTTTCGTCAAACTTTCAAGTATTAATGTCGTAAAATAATGTATAGTTTGAGTTCAGGTTGCTCGATTATAACACTAAGTTAAATTGGTGCCATGGATAGTAATATAATAATACAAGAGTCTAAATAAGCATGAAGTACACTGCAGACAATTTAGAAATTATAAATGTGCAGTTTGATAAAAAGAATATATGAATTACTTCGAAAACAATCCATTTCTATCAGCATAGAGTGATGCTGTGTACAAATTCTGAGGATTGGAGGATGTTGTTAGAATTCATCTTAAAGTTTGTTTTAAAAGTCTGAAACTATTTTTTTCAATATAAAATAAATATTTTATTTTTATTCTGACATGCCGTGAGAATAAAAAAAAATTTAGTGAAAAATATATTTCTGGGCGAACGAGAAATCTTGATGACTATAATATAATGCTTATGTAATTTTGTATAGCATATATATGTATACCTTTAGCAACTCGTGAATTTATGCAGAACCGTAAAATTAAAAAAATTGAATTACTCAAATAAATTTTCGGTGCTGATAATTATTTGAATCAGTTTATATTAATTCATCTTCATCCCGCAGTCAGTCCATAAAGTTGTATGTTGTAAAAGCTCGCGACGAAATACACCACAGAAACGAATTTGTTGCTTATCATTTTTACACAAATTCGGATCTACAGGGTAGACGCAGCGAGAAAGTTTCTGATTTCAGTTCTTTTACCAAATCTCCTATTCTTTCGTCATAAACTCTGCAAAATTAAGAATCAAATTGGAATCTAATTAAAGTAATTTACTTTCAAGCGTTTTCTTGTCAGAGAATTTATTTTCATACTTTATGAGAAAGGATTAAAATGAAGAGTATAAATATCAATATTTTTACTTTTCTTAGAACGGTATACGCAGTAGAGAAATTTTCCGAAGCAAAGCTATAGTATGAATCCCTTAATTCTGATCTCATATTTAACCACTTAAAATCACTATGCTCAAGAATTAAAATCTTCAAAATATTAGCGGCTAAAAAATTATTATTAGGGCCTACTAACAATTTCAAGATATTCATACATTGTTAAGAAACATCATTATACAAACCTTAAGTTTTAAAAATATCGCTATTTACAAACCATTAGTGCGTTTTTGTCCTTTGTATTGATACTGATTTGTATATAATATTAGTACTATACATTTAGATATCAGTAAATTTACATCTTAAGAAATTTGAAGTAAATCAATTTATTTTTAACATGTGACATGCTGTGCAATGTATACAATATAAATAAAGACTAGGCTATACATAGAAGGCCTCTGATGAATCCTTATCAGAGTTTTTTTTAATTAAGCGACATGTCAGTTTACTATTCATCAAGAAAACGACTTCTGTCAATCAATGTTTCTATTATACGGAAGTGTGTGGCTTTTTATAGGAGAGCACTGTAAATATTTAAATTTAGTATTTTATTTTCTATTCATTAAGTTTAAATTTTCATTATTAAGCTCTATTTATGAAACTGTATAAATTGCTCTAACTCGAGACTAGAAATAAAATTCTATTGTGAGTAAAGCGGTGCATCTATGAGAATGAGCAGGCGTAAATATTCCTTGAAGTAAATAATTACCCTTACCATAATATCTAGGAATTTATTTTTTCTTATTTATTTTAAGTGTTTAATTAAACACTTTTTAAAAATATGCCAGCATGAACGCGCTATAAAAAACTGCATTGTCAAAACAGCATTTTGCTATTGCTCCCCCCAAATAATATTTGCAAATAGAGTAGTGGTTACCTTGAATTACTGTCTTGCTTCTCTTTCTCCCTTCCCCCCTATTCCCAAAATTGTTTCGCCGTGCATAGCTGTAAATGTCCAAATGAGCCAGTGATACAATTATTTGGTCAACATAAATTCAAACGTATATTCACCATGATATTAAACTATGGATTACACGATTTTTTGAAGTTAAACATAAAAATGATATATATTATTATTTTATATTTTCTTTTTAATTGATCAACAGTTCAATAACTTCTTTTCTCTTAAGATTTCATCTTGTTAAGAATCGATAACAACACGTAACGTGTATTGTATACTGTATACACATACAATGCAGCCCAAACGTAATATCATTTAATAATATTATGTTTAATGCGCACAATAGCGACTTGACTCCTTCATTGTGCTCACTGATATTGATTTTTCCTCTGTCAAGCTCCTGAATAGCTACCTGCAGATTATGATTGATGAAAAATCACTGTCAAGCAACTATTCTTTTAATTATTATAAAGAGTGAGCATAATTGTTATTAGTATTCTTCACTGCTGCATTATTTTTCTAAAATAAATGAAAACTAAAGATATTGAATACATCTAGATTTTACAAGGATAAATTTAATTCATACACGAACGACTTCATCCATAAATTTATAATTATTCATAATTACATATATTGTATATTTTATTTCTTAATTTTTTTGTTAGGGACATTAAATATAATATAAACATATATAATAAATATAAACCAGATTTTTTTTATATTGTTTGTAATATTTTTCATTTGATTCAGTTTCCTGAGTAAATAATTTTAAACATAAATACAACACCTCTAAATACAGCACATACTTAAATACAGTACCTCTTATCCGCAATGCATGCATTTCTCTGTATACTCAACAGCCGCCATTTAGAGAATTCACAAATCCAAAACGTGCAATGTATGCTTCAACTTACCCTATAAGTTGCTATAGATATTCTATTCTTGTAAATAAAACATCATCGCGTCGTCACTTACTTAATTTGTTACTGTATAATTATACATGCATATAATCGCCTATGACTATAATGATATATACTGCTGACTATAATAGTATAGCCTGCCGATTCAGAGCTTTGTTGAAGCCTATACTGGCTGTAGGCCGTCAAATAACATTCTAGCCAAGCACGGCGGCGTTTGGGCGCCATTAATTTTTGATTTAATAGCATGTCGGAATTATTGCTGTCACGTGACCGTCGTTAACCAATCGGCGTAGAGCGATTTTGCGAAAAACAGCTTTACGCTATTATTCGTCTTTCAACATGTTTTTAATTGAAAATGTTAAGCCGTTAATTTGGTTACGTAACTGAAAATGTTACGCGTTTAACTTGGTTACGTTTCGCAATTTATCAGATGACGCAACGACGCTTTCGAGACGTAATAACGAAACTAATTACGTAACGATCATCTTTGCAGTGACTTTAAATGACTATCTATAGTAACTATAGTATCTTAATTGTTAAATATTCTTCGATCAGTGATTCTTCGGCAAATGTATATTTATAAGTTCACGTAACATTTCATTAAGATTATATTCATTCAATATTACCACTATCAATATAATCAATCTATAATCAATATAGCACTATATTAATATAGTATTATATAATTAAAAAATATACACACAAACACGCACACACATACACAAACACTATACATCAAAATAAGTTTATGCAATATAATCCGCAGCATAATACCCTTAAATAAATTTTGCAAATGAGTACAAACATTTGCATTACGAAATACATTTACAATTTTTCACTTGCAATAACTTTCTTATCAAATTCGACGTCTCAGTTCGTAATAATATTGAAGCATGATTGATGCGAAACCTGTTGTTGCAAGCGAGTCAAATTTCCGCAGCCTCCCATCATTCTCATCACATATCCCTCTGTATACCTCGCAGGAAGTAAACCAAATTAGACTGACCCCATCTCGCTGCCGCAAATATAACCCATAGATCGATCATTTCCGTCCGGCTAATATATTACGCTCATCGATCACGATCAGTCAATTGACTAAGTCTGAAAGTGAAAGAAAAATATTATCAGGATTCAGTTGACGTCGCGGTCCAAAAAAGAATCCGAGACAGAATTTTCATCAGATTGGAACACTGATTTGTCGCATGCATCTTATTTCATTAGTGAGTCGGGTTTTCGCTGAATGGCGTGTGTATAATATTGTAGACTGAACGCTCGTGATATTCGAGGCGAAATTAAAGCAAAATTATTCAATTAATGAAGATGACATTTTTAATTTCGTTCGGAAATGTTAATATGAATATATTAAATTTGATGATGATTCTAGTTTGATAATAAATTGCATTTCATTCACAGATTCATTTCAGTAGAAATATATTTATATTAATTATTTTATTTTCCTTTTGAGTTATATTTATAGTTGAATACTGCTGTTTGTAGTGAATGTTCTTTTATATTTGTTTAATTTGATAGCACTAAATTTACTATTAATTAACCCAATTAAAATCATACATTCTCTGGATATTAAAATATAACATGTCTCTGACATGCATTTATGATTAATTTTAAGTAATAGAAATTACACATCTATTGCTCGAATATTCGTGTCATCACGAAATTTTACAGCATAAAGTTTATTCGTCAGATAAAAATTCGACAGTACGTTGACAATATATATCATTCTATATTTGAAATATTGAATTTAATTTTGCTAATATTTAATTGTTTAAAAATGTTATTGAGGTTTCAATAGATAACACAGAACTATTATTATATATTTTTTGATTGCTTTGAACTCTCTATCTTTAATAAAACGTAACTAATATTAATATCTGGTGTATACTTCTGTCATCAAGCTATTTTTATACTATTACAACTAATGGACTATAGCATAATTTATTAAAAGTTTGTATTTGTTTCAGGTTATCATTGTAAGCTAAAATTACTGAAAATTTCGTAATAAATGACTTTTAAATCAATCTCTCTATGTATTATTTTAACGTATAGTAAACTATACAATGAACATAGTATTACAATTTTTTTTTTTATCTAATAATCAGTGTTCATATTCGCATGGCAAACTTAGATACATAATAAATACCATTACCACAGCATTCAATAATGTGAGTAGATCTATCCTACATGTTTGCCAAATGCATGCAGTGACAGAGATACATATGCATGCTATTTAGGTGATAATGTATTGCACATGACGATGCTGTCAAGGTGAAGCAAAGCGTTTACTGCAGTCCTCTCAATGTATACATTGTTGACCTGTTAACACCTAGTCAGCTATAGCTACAGTAGGCATTTGACGCAATTTGACAAGCATTCAATAATGCACTGTAATTGTCTGCCGATATAATGCACTAACTGTGACCTGTGACCTAGTTTAGTAAACTAGAGGACACAATTTTGACGTCTGAAAAATTTAAATGTCAAAATTGTCAAAAGCTGGATGAGTTAGACATTAAAATTGACACTATTATAAACTGTGTTTTCCATTATATAGATTTTTATCCAAATTTTTATAATATTCAATAAGCAATTTACTATATAGTGTATATACTATATTATAGTATATATACACGTTATTATAATACAGTAAAATACTGCCTTACACACGCAGTACACACGCAAAGTGTGAAAATATGCGGTGTTTTGATTATTGATTTACTTTAAATTTAATTATATATTTTATTCAATTTGCATTTATCGGATCCGCATGCAAATTCAATCCCAAAGATTGAGAAAAAAAACATTTCTTTAGATATATAAGAAGTGAGTGATTATAACTTAATCATGGGCGCAACCAGGGAGGTTTAAAATGGATCGTAAAATATCTCAAAAAATGACGTTTTGTTGCGTAGAATTAAATTATTTAAAAAAATACATAAAATATCATCAGCAATCGCTAAAAAAACTTAACAATAAAATTATATTATAAGAGTACATAAGAAAATTATGAAAGCCTAACAGAAGAAACCCAATCACAAATCATGACAACATCTTTTTAAACGCATAATTATATATATTAATTAAATTAAGTTCGCAATATCATTAATACTTTGACAATTTCCGCAACAAAAGAAAAAAACCATGTGTATATTAAGCGAGTCAAAAATCCAAGATACATGATTGAACGAGACTGATTATTAATCTGCAATAGTAGTTTCATCCCCTTCCGCAATGCTAAATCTTGCATGCATTTATGCGTGAACATGCAATATGATCTCAGCGGACATGATCATGTTTTCCCTTGCATTTAACTCCCATCATCACAAAGAAGACACACAACGCATCTATCATCACTCATTAATGTAAACGCATATAGGTTTGCGTAAACATATTTTTAGTACATTAGAGTTATGTCTGCTGTATATTTCATATTTAGATACAATGTCATGTTATTAAATTTCATCTCAGCGATTATTTCTCC
>JAQIXG010006494.1:0-10272 GCA_034700105.1 Oconnorella tubifera
AATTAAATTAAATGCATTTAAATTAAGTATTCACACAGCCTTTTCTTGACATACAACGACTCATTATTAGCCAAAATTGAGAATGTTCTAATCAGTTTTGACTGCAATCAATATTATGTTTGAATGTTATATTTCAATATTCAAATATTATATTTTTTGTAATTTGATTGGATATTGTATTTAATATTGTAACATTTAATTATTAGAAACAATTCTAAAGAAATTATTAATATTACTCTCAATAAAACTGTACAAAATTAATAAGAAATGAGTATATTTTCTTCTTTTGATAGCAATGAAAGATGATGTAAAAAATACAAAATTAAGTTGAATCTATCGTATCCACCGAATCTGTCATCTTTAATATTGGATGTAATTCATTCTTTACATTGCACGCTATTCCCTTTAGCTGGGAATTTGTTTTTCCTGCATAGATCTACTAATATTTTGACAAATGTATAAATATTAAATATTGTTTGTCTGTCTGTCTGACTTTCTGTCTGTTTGTTAGTCTGTCTGTCTGTTTGCATAACAACACAAACTGTACACCTACAATGGATTGAAAACTATAACTTTTCTGCTTGTAAATGTGGTACTGTAGAGCGATATGTTTGTGTTAGTACAAATATACAAATACTGTACTATTAATGTTGCAATAATGTTACTGTCATTTCAATAATGTACCCTATCACCAAATCGAGGGGGGGGGAGGGGCCGGACTACACTTGGATAATGCGATATATATAATAGAGCAGTATTATAATACAAATTATCTTTATAAGTACTGTAAATTTCTGCTGTGCTTCTTTAACCAGAACTGATATCAAAATAGTAGTTATAAAATGAATAAAGTATTAATCTTGCTTTTTTGGTTTTTTAATCAAATGTTACAATCTTGCAAGTTTACCTGCAAGTTGTGTGTTTTGTGGTCATTAATGTGTGCCTTAAAAGTATACAGTATATATGTTGGTGTTTTTTATGTTGTATAATCTTTCGATGTTTGTGTATAATTCAGAGCATGTAAGTGGTAACGATGTGGTTCAACAGAGTCAAGTAGTTTCATCAAGTAACAGCCCTTCTGTGCTACACAATGATATTATTGGCCCATTGCTACTTGAGGTATGATGTCCATTTTTTATTATTTTTCCCAGGCCAGTAAGCCACGCCTACTTTGTTATCTATTAGATATGTAATGTTTGCCAATTTGTTTGTTTATTCTAGACCTAGTCATTGTCTTGTTTTTATCTGTAATGTATTATAACACTCCCCTTCTTTGTTTGGTTTGAATACTTCCTTTATTATTTGTATTTGTAGGACTCCTACATCTT
This sequence comes from Oconnorella tubifera, assembly GCA_034700105.1. Lineage (NCBI taxonomy): Eukaryota > Metazoa > Annelida > Clitellata > Enchytraeida > Enchytraeidae > Oconnorella > Oconnorella tubifera. Next base: position 1,329 of record JAQIXG010006494.1, read on the forward strand.
ATTTATTGTTTTATCTTATTTTTCATAGATTTCGTATTGTTTAATGTCGAAGTATTTTATTTTTATACAGTAAATATTCTGGTATTTACTACTCTCGATATATTGTGTTCCAGCTTAAAAAATATTGTAATATTTGGTAATCCCATTAAACTGTCCTAAATCCGATTGTTAAATGTAAAATAATGTTAATTTCTACAAGATGTATTCCAGATATGAAATCATGATGTTCAGTAGTCTTAACTATTGACAAAGCTTGATGCAATGTTCTTCATTCAAACTTTTATACGCTCCTCTTTTTTATGATAAACTATTGTATTCATTGCTTTTATCTTTAACCAATTATGAAATGTAAGTAATATATTTTAACATGTTGAGTTAGATTTTATGTATCATAGCGGTTATAATTTTATCACACATTCATGCACTCCGTTTTTATCACTGGCATTTTTAGTAGTGCAGATTTTACGCGTTAATTACATAATATACTGGTATTTACCAGTATATTATTATTTTTCATTTATATATTTGCTAATTTTCTCCTTGATCTTTTAATCAAATGAGCACTAGTTTTATCATTGAATTTTGAATTTCATGTGCATTTTCACCTTACTTTACTATTGATCTAAGTTAAACATTTTGTCATGATTCCGATCATTTTGCTAGGTACTACAGCTTGTGTTTCTTAACCCTTTCGCTCCTTCATTTTCATTGATGACCGCGCGTGCCAGGACTACATTGACTGAGTTTTCTTCCGTTTCGCTTTTTAGCTGAAAAGCTGTTTTTATGAGACTCCACCATAGTTGTAAGGTTTCATCCGATACCCGTTGTGTTATTATGATGTCTCGCACGTATGGCATTCCATTTTACTATTTATTATAGCGGCATACCACTAGCTATACGCATTTACTGATATCAGTAAATCATTTCATGATATCAGTAATTCATTTCATGATATCAGTAATTCATTTTATGATATCAGTAATTCATTCATGATATCAGTAATTCATTTCATGATATCAGTAATTCAGAGAAATTCTCTACAATTAATGATATCCTAAAACACGGGACGAGTTTTCAGCCAATCACAATACTTGCAAGTCACGTGTTTAAGGATATCATTAAATGAATTAGTGATATCTTGAATTCGTTGAATTAAAGATATCATGAAATGATTTTATGATATCATGAAATGATTTTTTGATATCATAAAATGAATTTATGATATCATTAAATGAATTTGTGATATCTTTAAATGAATTTATGATATCTTTAAATGTTTGAATTTAGGATATCACTAAATGATTTAAAGATATCATAAATTCATTTAAAGATATCATTAATTCATTTAAAGATATCATAAATTCATTTAATGATATCAAAAAATTAATTCGTGATATCATTAAACGATTTCATGATATCTTTAATGAAAGGAATTAAAGATATCCTTAATTCATTTAATGATATCCTAAAACACGTGACTTGCAAGTATTGTGATTGGCTGAAAATCCATGACATGTTTTAGGATGTCATTAACTGTAGAGAATTTCTTGAATTACTGATATCATGAAATGAATTACTGATATCAGTAAATGAATTAATGATATCATGAAATGAATTTCTGATATCATTAAATGAATTACAGATATCAGTTAATGCGTATCGCTAGTGCACTGCCGCTATAATAAATAGTAAAACGGAATGCCATACGGCACCAGACTATTGAACTCGCCGCAGACTCGTTGCTGATTCAACTGCTGCGTTTGCTTCTCTCTCTCTCTCTCTCTCTCTCTCTCTCTCTCTCTCTCTCTCTCTCTCTCTCTCTCTCTCTCTCGCGCGTCTTGAAATGAGAGCAAAATCTCCCCTTCGAGGTTGAAAAGTAAACTTTCTATTTGGAATCTGGTCAAATGCTTGTAAATGCCCCCAATCAAGAAAACGAGAAAATTTTCAGTAATAATATTGATTTTATACATTGTAATATAAATATGCATTTCACAAGGTCGATGAAGTTGTTTAGGTGTAAAGTAACATTTACTAAAAACAAAAAACTATCACCTAACTTTATAAGAAAATGTGCCTTCCCCTGAATAAACTGAAATGACCTTCTCAGCGATAGTACAGAATGACAAGACGATAAATCATATTATATGACAAATCATATGTTATGCAATGTTGTTCAAGTTCAAAGACTGAAATAAAATTTATCGTGAAGTTGTTGAGCGTCCGCCTAAAAGACGGACGCTACGCTTACCATAAGATACAGGACTTTCATGTCGCTGTAGTTAATGTATAATTAATTACATAGCGCAGCCTTTAAAAAATCTAATTATAAACATTCATTTCTTTTATATTGCAACTTCAGAACGGAACAAGCATATAAAATCTCTGTATTTGAAGCCTATAGATGGTTTGCCTGTAAACAAAGGCTTTTCACCAAATTCAATTTTTTAATGTAGCCTATAGGTTTTTTTTATTTAAAAAATATTGGCTAATAATCTTCTATGGGTTACGTCTTTCACGTTTTCTGTAGGCCTGTACCATGTTTTGTACAATTTCTTAATTATTTAATTGCTTCATTGTGAAAATTAATATTAAATATAGGTGATATTTTATTTTGACATCATCACAAAAAAACAAATAAATTAACAAAGTTAATTTTAATGAATCTGGTATCAGATTAAAACGGTAATACCAGTAATATATCACTCAAGAAATTAAGCTTATTACTATGCAGGCCTACCCTTTGTATGATATTAGTTAAAACGATTGTGTATCATATTTTAGTATACTAGATGTAAATAGCTTTAATAATAATAATAATAATTGTTTCGGTAATTTTCACTTGTCAATATTTACAAAGCATTTTGTACCAAGTCATTTTATGTAGTGAATTTCGTTGTGTTTTGTATTTAGTTTCAAGTTAAAGATACTTTATTTTCAGAAACGGGTTTAATAACGGACGTGAACACGGAAGTATATAATTAATATTTTATACTATTATATGCACCTGGCATAATGATGACATGTAATCATATGTTTGAAACGGAAAATAGAAATGTTCAGAAATTTGAACTAGACGGATGTAACATATAAGATGTAACATATAACATATAACTGTTAGCTTAATGATGAGTTCTTTAACATTTAAGCCTTATAATAACGGATATTTTCTCAGCCCTATATCGGGTCAAAATGCAGTCAAAATTGAATTGAGCAATTCATGCATTACGCTTAATTGTACATTTATAAGTATATTTATTCACAAATATATTTAATACGACTTTAAAAATTAATTTTGATTCACAAATATGATCATCATTGCCGCAAAGTCCTATTCCTATAAAACTATCACTAATAATATTTAATAATTAAATAAAATTAATAAGACTTAATAATTAAATAAATTAATAGAATCGGTAGCTACATTAAATTTAAGCTTAATAAAAATCATGATGTAAACAAATAAATCTCCCATCACAAAAAATCTGTATTGGCGCCTGTTCGACTCTTTTATTACGCAGTTAGGCAAATAACCTACAATTTGCTTTGATATGACTAAACAGTGTACACTGTCTCTAATGTAAATAAAGTAGGCTCGTAGATAATGAATATACTTGAGCACTTTTAAAGCGAATACTTATACGGTCTGAATAGCTAAATTTGTTATAAAATTTAAAACAGTAAACGAAGAGCAGTTAACGTTGTAAATTTTCTTTAACTTGGATCGAACTAAACAAAACTGAGGTCTAGTTTGTTAATTCATTGGTTGGTAGTCCTTATTTTTATTCATTATTCCTGCCCTTTGCTATAAATTTGGTTGACTAAAAGCAATTGGTTAAATGTTATTTTTGTTATACTGATGTTATTATTCTCGCTATCATTACTATTATAAACATGTTTTGAAGTTTTAGTAAAATTTCTGAAGTACTTAATAAGTTAGTAAATGTAAAAGATAGCTTAATTATTTTTCATATCTTAATCCAAGCTGAGGCATTTAACAAACTTGTTCTCAGAAGTCTCCTATTCAAATTTAAATATTCTAAATATACTGATCTGCTTGCATGCTTATAATATATATCAGTTGTGATATATGCATGCACTCTTTATTTAGCAGGTCTTTAATTTGAATAGTCGGTGGTTAAATTATTGACGTTCGTTCGGTAACGTGTAACGTTTAAAGTTTAAAAGTTAAAGCGAAGCAATTATTTCTGTATTATCTTTCTTTAAAGAGACTAAAATATATAGATTGATCCTAGTTATTTTCATAACATTATTCACTTCGCGTAACAGAGTTACATATATAGACTTGTATGAAACTTGCTGCTTTACTTGTTCCTGCACTTGTCCATCTTGCTACTAAGCCAGATAGATATACTCTTCCACTTACATTAATGGCATTCTTCTATATTTTATCGAGCAATTCTAGTATTTATTTATTTCATTTTTTAATTTAATAATCTTATTGTTTTATTACTTTATTATGTTTGAGAGACAATACCAGGCCCTACCAGAGGGGGGGCCACATGGACCATATGGCCTGGGCCTCCGATTTTATAGGGGCCTCAAATTTTCAAAATACATTTTTTAAACATCAAAATCAATTAAATAATAATTCTAAATTTCATGTTACACTAAATAATTTAACTTAAAGTTGAGGTAAGTTGATAAATTAGTTTCTTTTTCAAATCTAAATTTACAAATCTAAATCCGACTAATGGAATGAACATTATAAAGATTACGTCATGTAATTAAATAAATTTATTATGTTTTAAAATTTCAATATTATTTTCAAATACCATTAAAAAATTTAAATGAAGAGAAAATTTGATAGTGGTGAAAGTAAAAGAGGGCGGAGAGAGTTGGCTGAAGAAGCATGTACCAACTCAAAGAAAATATATTCGTTTTTAAAAAAAATCACAAAATACAGCTCAACGTGAATCAGAAAATCAATCTCAAAGTGTCAGTGCCAGTGGTAACATTGAAAATGAAGCTGTTCCAATTGCAGATTATTGTAGATCATGAACAGACAGAACCCGAAATCTCATATCAGGAAGATGCAAGTGCAAGTTCAACTGAAATTCGAAATGAAATGAAAGATGAAATCGCACCGACTTGCGTTGCGCTTTGCTCAAATCGTCCTCTTGGGGCCTCCAATTTATAACTGCCCAGGCCTCTCCAAACCTCCGAATGGGCCTGGACAATACCATCGTGATACTGTTCAACGGATTTATTGCACTGCTCTGGTATTAACTAAATACTCACTTAGTTAAACAATTCATTCACAGTAAAAAAATACTAAGTTATTAACCAATAAAAAATATTTCCAAAATAAAATAATACATATAATAGAATAATAAATATACATAAAAATTATAATTTTTATTACATGCCGAGACCGACTGTGAATATAGGCCTACTACGGTAATACAATTAACGCCCGGTCAACGATTATACAAAAATGAAAAATGTAAAAATAGATACAGACTTATTAATCATACAAATCTCATATTTAAAGTATTGAATAGCTGAATAATTATTATAAAACTTAGCAAATAGCAGGGATTCAGGGGCGTCGGACGGGGGGCGGGAGGGAGCAGATATATTTTTCCTTGATGGAAGATTTCTTAAAATAAACGTACAAAAAAAGTTAAAAATAACGGTCAGAAAGATCATCCTGTGAAAATGTAATATTTTTGCCCCCCCCGGCTCTCCCCCACATGGAGAAAGGGAATTAAGCATAGGTGTTTCTAGACGTCGTACTGCTCAAAAGAGATTTTTAAAATGGGGTAAATAAGCGGAAAAGCTAAATTAAGCATAATTTGTATTATTTGTATTCATTATAAAAAGTATAATATTTGAAAATCATTTAAATAAGAACTGGTCAATGTGAAAGAACATAATATAGAGGCTTACTGTTCACGATCACATTACCTTTCAGTTATTAAACCAAAGCTGGTCGATGTACGGTATATAGCACTATATTATCATTTAGCTTAATAGCAAGTTCCATTGAATGTAATGTAACTTTAAGAAATATTTCAACATTCTATAGGCCTACACGAGAAAGTTAAAATATTTAAGCCGTAATTAAAAATAACACGAATGTTACTATAATAACACGAATATTACTATAATCTTATTTAATTTTAAAATTATATATCATTAATTTTATAGCTGTAACCCATGTGATTAATATAATCATATAATTAATATAATAATAACGAGAGGGATGATCAAAATTTTAATGTAGACTTGGTCCCTGTACAGGCCTACCATAAAACATGAAAGACGTCGCACTTAATGACAGTTTGATATATATTTTGCGACCAAATTTATTACTTAAGTTGGTATTAATCTTTGCAGTTTATATATGGACTAAAATAGGTGTTATCTGCGAGATACTGATTATAGTCTATAGCTGTTGTCATTGAGATAACGATTAATATTAAAGAGAGACGCTATTATTATCGCCGTAAAATCATCGCCATAAATTACTAAAGCGGATTACCAGCAGACTATAGTAGTTGTCTTGGCCGTTTTGGTCTTCATTATTATATCATCGTCGTCATTATTCATTTTATGTTTTGTAGAATCGATCATATTACTACCAGCACAAGATCTATATTTGAAGCTAATCTAAACTGAAATTAGATTACATGAAAATGAAGTTAATAATATCGAAAGAAATTTATCTCTCTCTTATTTCTCTTATCATTCTACAGTGCTTTGCTGGTAAGTATTGTAAAATAAATACAAATAAATACATATTTATTTAGTACAAAATAGCAGAAATCTCACATAACAAATTCATTATGTATAGCAGTTTACTCTGTAGAGTAAAGATTGTAGCAGTGGCGGATCCAGGCCATCCAGTAGGGGGGAGCCAATTTTTTTTCAAAGCGCTGACCTTTTTTTTCTTTTTTAAAAAAAAAGTTTATGACATTGCACGATTTAACCGTCCAAATATGTATCTGGTATCTCTAGAAGAAACCTACCAACTTTACATTAATTTATTACAATCAATAATGTAGTGGTGGGAGACGAATGCTCCATCGAGCTTTAAATTAACATATAAAAAATTATATCGACTTCCTAGAGGGGGCGATCGCTCCGTCTGCCTTTAATTTAACATGTACAAAAAAATAAAACGACTACGTAGCGGGGGGGCGATCGCCCTCATCGCCCCCCCCCCCCATGGATACGCCATTGGATTGGAGAATATAGATTATTATGCATACTACAAGTGAAACATTTTTAAAATGATCGCGAATTGCTTTTAATATGCCTAAAAGATCCTACATCATACATTAACAACATTAACAGTATACATTATCAACATTAACAATAATCTTAACATTAGTAAATATTTTTGTAACGTTATTTTATTTCTTATAGGACAATCAGATGCTTATGGCCAATGCAGTGAGTATCAAATCCAGATTTGCTGTAAACCACTGCGTGGTTTTTTCAGCGAATTTGACATGAACACCACTTGCAGGTCAGTGAAGTTTTGATTGAAATGAATTTAATGCAAATTTTGGTGCGTCAGAATGAAACAAAGTCTTGGACATCTAATGTTACTCATAAATTTCGTGACGAAATTTTCAGCCTACTATTAAAATTATATTAATAAAAATGTTCGCAAAAAATGTATACCTAAAGTTGTTTAACGAATTATTGTGCACTTGTCACTTTGTTTTAAATAGCTCAAAACTTGAAACTTAAATCAATTCTTGGATCAACAATTTTGAATTGCACTTGCATTTTTTGCCATCTCAATAATATAAGTTTCGTTGACATTTTTGCTTTCAGTAATCTTGAAACGGTGGAGCCCTGTTTGAGAAGAATTGGTTGTCCAGTTGATAATCCAATTTTTGCGAATGTTTGGACGAATGCGTACGATAATGTTGCTTATCTCTGTGGTGAAGCAAAAGAAGGTATTTACAGTCAAAGCAGAAATGTTGAATTACTGTAACAGCTTTAAATTATAATAAGTGGCATCCACTACTAATGATCACTATAGCTGGGGCACAAATACTCTATGTTTGAGTTTTGCATTTGTCCATGTGCTAATGCTAAATTCATTCTTCTTAAAATAATGTTGTCTATATATAATACTTGAGTCTCAACTAGTTGAAACTAGTTGAAGTGAGAATAATATTAATACTCTATATTATCTAAAAAACTGAAGCAAGATTACACCTTCGTATACTTGGAAAAATTGCAAACTCTCATAGAATATAGATGAGGTTTCTTTAGGTATAATAATTATTACAGATAGGATAATAAGATAATATTTGAGTGACAATGTGATAGATTCTACTGATAAAATTGTTTCTGTCCATTTTGTCTTCACTGTAGTTTATACGAATGGGCAACACTGCATGCGATCTACTGGTTTCCTAGCTGGACATGCATCATGTAGCAGAACCTATATCATTGAAACAAACATAGATCCAATATTATTTTGTCCGTAAGTTTTCATAATTATTACCTTATTGTGATTTTTTGTAATTTTTATTTTTTTAATTAGTCTTTTTAAAATTTGATATCTCTACAGGCTCGAATTTTAATTATAATTAATATCTCTATGCCTATTTAAGTAATTGCTGTAGTAAATGAAATCATTTCTAGTGCTCAGATATAAATGACTCTTTATTTTAATATTAATGGTTTATTCATCCTACTTAGGATTAAAATTTGAACAGCTAACCTTTGAGATAATTAATGTATTATCATTGTTAATAAATAAATTTATACTGTATTTAATTAAAGATTCAAATATTTAATTTAATTCAAACCAGAATTTAAGTAAAGAATATAAAATTGTATAGAATTTTTTGTCTTATATACAATTATTGAGCATTTTGTAATGTTTACTTAACTTTTTATTTTAAATGAAACTCCATTCATTAATTCAATTATATTGCGCCAATTAAATCATGAA
>JAQIXG010006495.1:0-10271 GCA_034700105.1 Oconnorella tubifera
TATAAGCCAATTTAGACGTTTCATAGAAAATCGTTAAGTTGTCTTGAGACAAAATTATGTCTCGAAATTCTGGATCATTTATAATAGACAAGCAAACGTTAAGAAGAGAAATTTGACAAGAAATTTGAATTTTAAAAAGAAAGCCATGGTTCAGAAGAGCAATTTTAATAGTTTCGTGTTGTTTTATGATAATTTTTAACAGTATTTGTTTCGTCGAATTTAAATAAATGTTTTTATCGAGACACGAAACTCGTCAAATGATTTAAAATCAAAATTAAAAATAGGTTTTTTCCCCAGTTAGAAAATGATAAATATCATTAAATAATGATAAATATTGCAATAAACGTCGGCAATTGCATAATATTATACTGTCAAGTTTTCGAAATCTTTATGAAGTGTTCAATTTGTTTATTCACTACTTGAATCGCTTTGTACACTCAACGCTATTCATTTTTTTTAACGATGGAGCTCTTATTATTGATCTGTGCGTTTTTCGCTGTTAGCTATTAATTAGTTACATTAGTATCAATAAAACAAAACCATGTACACGCAATTGAGAAGCGATCACTAATATTATCATTGTCATAGAATATTTACTTAGCAAGTGACAAGATGAATGCACTTAACCTACATAATTATCATGCAGTGGCTTGTTTAATGTCGATGTTATTGTATAGTCTCTTTTTTCAAATAATTCAAAATATCTGTACAAGTATGAAATATTTTTGGATAATGATAGTTTGGGACCGTTTTCATATTGATAATTCTTTATAAAAAAAAGTGTTGTAAACATGTATCGCTTTAAATCTTGTCTAGATAATTATTTTTGCTCGTTTAAATTGTCTATGCTTGTTATTTTTCAATATTCAGGAAGAATGCTTTGAAGTTATAAATATTACACAGCTAACTCTGTCGGATTAATTCGTCTAATTGAAAGCATCAACTTTACTAAACGAATTGATTAAATTATTCATTCTCATTAATTGACAATTTAACAATCATCGTAGAAAAGTTAAAATGTGTACACGGTATGTTTTAGCGCTTATATAACGTTACGCAACGAGTGGATGATTTTACTGTAATTGATTGCGACTGGTGTTTGACATTGGTGAGGTTTTATCATGTCAGCATTAGCTCAGTGGTCAACTGTTGATGCTGGTGCAGTCGCGGCTGATCTCAATGATATGGAATTACATATACAGCAAACTAACGACAGACTACAGTGTATTCAACAGGTAGGATGATTTATTAATGTTTTTTATATATATTTTGCAATAAAAAGGATACTAATAATTGACGATAGAATATTAAATCTATGAAAATTTGGTTCCATATGGAGTTTTACGATATAAGTAATTTGTAGTATTTGTCTGGTAAATTAATTAAATGTGAATAATTAAATGGAATTAGTCAAATTCAGATGTATTTAGATGTTAAATTCATGTTTGGCGTGCTATAACGTTAAATTTGAGGATCATAAATGTATTTGAGGTATTTTTATTTTCTATTCATATTTTTTATTTTAAATATCTTTAAAATTTAATAACATTTTGAATAACACTTCAGTAATCTTAATCGAAGCCTTGAACTGTCAAATCACTAGCAAATTCAAAGGATCCCAATGCGAATTATAAATGCATATTATCCACATATGTTTTCTAGCATTAGCAATGTTTTTATTTAGCTCCATATCATGAATAGTAAAAGTTTAAGTCTTATTTGTATTCTCTTCACAGCAACTAATGACACCAGAAACGTATCAAAGTTCCGCTCGAGAATTACTCGAATGGTGCTCAGACACGCGAGCATTTCAATGGCATTTTGAGCAATGTCTTATGGGTTGTTTAACGGTAAGTACAATTCAGTGAATAAAAATATTGCTTTGTAATTATTCAGCATTGTATGAATGATAGATAAAGGATAATTGGATTAAAAGAATCTAAAAACACAAAGTCGTCATGGAATACGCCTAAATGATAACACATTTACTCTAAGGCTTCGTCTTTGATTATAACGAAATAGACAATTAAATAATATTGATCGTATATTAGTAAATACACTTATTTCGTCGCTTGTCAGTCACTGGCCTCTAGCGAATGTCAATTATATTTTATCTTAATTAAGAGAACGACTTCTCGGCTTCTATTCATTAGCTGAGTTAGACTTGTCTCACAATAATCAAATGTCAATCAGTTTACTCGTCACAGCGATTAATTGAATATAAAAGAAGAGATTATAGCCTCTAGGTGGTTGCATTACTGTTAATATGTATAAAAATGATACTTTAAGGCACAAATATGAATAAATAATATATACATACGCATTATATAAAATATAAATTAGACTACATTTTGCCTGATGAAAATAAAGCTCATCATTTAATCGCAAATTGAAATTGCATTAAAAATGAAATATAAAAGGCAAAGTAAAGACGATGAAAGTAACATACAAAATTGTAACATCTATGTTTGATTTAGTTGAATTTAAAAGAATGTGTCTGCAAATGTTTGCACGCGCATATAATAAGTATCAGTGTTCGCCAAGAGCTGCTTTATTGATCACTCGGCATTACTCGCGAGAGGACATTTGATAAATAACTGCAGGGAGTCGTTAAATGTCACAGCACCTGTGCCCGGCATCTCTCTCCCTTTCTCTCTCTTTCTCTCACTCCCTCTCTCTCTCTCTCTCTCTCTCTCTTTCTCTCTTTCTCTCTAATTCTCTTTATCCTTCTCTCTCTGCTGGCTCGTGTCGCGCATTTCCCCAGTGGGCTATATCCGCGTTTATATGTCGCTACAATTCGTCGACGCCGTCACGGAACCGATGAACACATTATAGAGCCATAACCAGAGACACCTTGACCTCATGACGCCCACTGGCTGCAGCATATGAGCTTTTGGTAATGAATAAAAATAAACCAGATCATCCTGGACAACATAGAGTCATTCAGTCTTCTGGACAGCATAGAGTCATTCACAGTCTTCTGGACAGCATAGAGTCATTCACAGTCTTCTGGACAGCATAGAGTCATTCACAGTCTTCTGGACAGCATGGAATCATTCACAGTCTTCTGGACAACATAGAGTCATTCACAGTCTTCTGGACAACATAGAGTCATTCACAGTCTTCTGGACAATATAGAGTCATTCACAGTCTTTAAGATGTTTTTGTACTAAATATGGTTTAAGGGCTCTGCCTCGACACTTTACAGAAAGATAACTGATTTAATTAGTAGATGATGTGTTTAACAACAGAGATTGACAGTGGATATTTTTCGCTGAGTGTTGATGAAATATTTGATCTATCTATACGAGGCACTTACCACACTAAACTTGTTGTTAACTTAATGTTAAAAACAAGTCAAGGCCCGTTTGAGAAGTGGTTAGAGAGCTAGATTCAAAATCGATAGGTCCAGGTTCGAATCCCGGTTAGCTCACCATTTTCTCTAACTTGCTGCACCCTGTAGTAAAGTGCTTAAATTGACAGCTACGTCTTCGACATCGTTAATACGGTAATCCAGACGTTAAACGTAACCTTAACCTTTTAAATGTTAATAAGAATAATTAACGTCGAAAAGCTTATCTTCCGTGGAATGCTTCAATCTAGTTCATGAAAAATCTTATAGTTCTTTATTGGTAACTCATATTTTGTTAGTATTTGCATGAGAGCTCTTTATTTATAAGCTCTTTTCTTATTAAATCTCCTCTGTTCAGCTTTTTTCTGATCATAAACTCTTTCCTTGACTGTACTCTGATAGCAGACCTTGGCTCTGCGATGACACGGAATGAGCCATCAGTAATCAGTGGTAGCTCATTATAGATTCTCTGATCGATCAGCAGGATTTGTTAATAATACATGAAGTAATTCACAGGTGAAGACAGCGTCCTCTGTTCACTGACCTCTCAATGAATTCTGAAATGAAATAATTCATTAGTGTTCGTAAGATAATTAGCTGCGATTTATATTCATAGACTTTAGCATTATACGTTATTGGTTATTTGTAACGATACAATGCAAAACACTCTTTCTCGATCATAATAAATTGGTCATCATGAAATATTCTTAATATTTGTAACGTAAATATAATTTGAAGTTTATGTTTAAAAAGTTAAATTTACCTCGTTTATTGTTTTCTATAATATGTCATATAATATTAATGTAAGATACGTGATCTATTTTACTTTTCGAGCAATTAACTCGAATGATTTAAGATATCGATACAGATTAATGATAAAACGCAAGTCAGTGTACAATGTACAGCATAGTTTCGCCATGTTACGATATGATTAGTTTGTAACAAAAAAACGTTTCTTTGTTATCAAAATATTATGGATTTATTCATAAAAATCTAAAACAAGCGGTTACAAATAAGTAAACTCTAAAAAAACTTAACGACTTCAAAAACTTAATGAAACTCAAAACCTGACCTCATAAATTTTTTTTCATTTCATGGAAGAATATATCTAGACTATAGTATACTGTATACACATCAATATTATGCATCACAAGTATACATTATGAATTACGCCACTATAATATTACTTTCTCGGGATCAATTCTTCAAGCTGATTCAAGCATTCAGTTTATAATAATACTTTAATTAATTTGATGATCGTTTCTGCTCGCCTACATTCATAAATCACCGAGAATAATGTGACGACGATTAGTCTTATATTTTTGCCACTGATATATCGATGATGTCACGTGACGCAGATGTGATTGTACGAAAAGCAGTTTTAGTAACGCCACTGATCGCCTGTGACCCTTAAGGGGCTGCTGGTGCTTACGCCCCGAATATTTATTTTCGAACAATTCAGAGTAAAAAACGCGGACTATTTGTATGTATTGAATATAAATGGTTTCATTTATATTCAATACATAATATTTAAAAAATATATTTTTTATTTGAATTTTTGTTTCGAGACAGTTTTGTTGATAGGTTAACTGGAATGATTGTTTACTATGATTTTAAATAAAAACTTTGAAACTGATTTCTATATAAATATTGAGATAGATATAGAAACTTTTTGTGTTGAAAAGATTAAATCTAACCACAGACCTATTATATTAGCTTAAATTTTCGCCAGTCCCCCCCCCCCCTCTCCCTCAACACACATACATGTCACATAATAATGATTTATTTATATTATGGAACGTCTTTTGATCCTTTAATGCTGTGTGAATGCAAATTTTATATAAGTCATCAGTTTGAAATCAAGACAGCTCATATTATAAGCTTCACGGCTGCTTAAAATATCATTCTGCAGCAACCTTAAACCAAGATTGTTAATTTAATAGTTAGGCATATATCTCCAATAAGCTAAGTGAGTAATTAAGGATTTAAATACAAGCGATAAAATACTTATACTCTTCTATTGAACTAATATTGTCCTAATTTGGACTTCTGTCTATTTAGTAACGACATTCTTAAAATTCTTTTCCACTCACCAGATGACTCGACTTTTCACAACTACAATGATTAGAGAGTGCATTATATAATAACGTTTTCTGTTAATAATTATTATTTGTTGATTTAAACTGATCAGCTGTTTTTTACTCTTTATTGAATCATGATGCACTTCTTGGTAATTTGTAAGGCACACGAATGTATTAAACCAAGAGGTTCAACATCAATACTATTTGCATATTGTCTATATTATGCCTAGGTTTATACTGAATATAAACTTATAAACCCATTTAATTAAAACAGTCATAACGGAATAAATTAAAATGATAAGCCCTGTAATGTCGCTTTAATGATATTTTAATTTTAATTTACTCAAATCAATACTCTATTTATCCATGTTACTTAGCACTATCTAAATATCTGTATTTAGTAGGTATAATAATCGTAGAATAAATCAAATCTAAGTCGCATAATAATGATTATTATTGTCAATTTTTATAAAAAATAACTTTACAAATATGCATTTAATTAGAAAATAATCGTATACTATTTTTTAAAGTCTTTCACGAAATGTTTTATCCGTAATTGAGACGACTCTTGTAGCGTGTATGATACGTCTATCACTGACAAGAAAGAGTATCAAAATACTTGAAATTGATGTCACGCTCTAAAGTAGTTTAGATTATATCATTCGTACTTTTGGCAAAACTGAAAAAAATCAACTGAAGCACACTGGCGCCTGAACGTTTACCGAATGAAATATAAACTAAACACTATGTCTCTATTTTTACTCCGCTGTTTTTATTATTCTGTCTGACGAAATCAATTTGTTTTGCAATTGTAAAGTATGAACATATTATTGTATGCACTGTTGTATAAGTTTTCTTTTAATTCAAATCTATTTGTACGTGTTTTTATAGGTAGTAAGTCAGATCTCAGCTCAACCTGGTTATGATCTTGACATTGGTTATAGACTATTGGCCGTCTGCATCGCGCACAGAGACAAATTTACACCAAAGTCAGCCGGTTAGTTATGTAAACATAAATTTGAAAATTTACTTACATGTTGACATTTAAAAAGCTACAAGTTAAAGTGTACAATATGAAGAGATCTTCTGTTTAAACGGCTTGGCATTTGAACGAACACATAGTTTCGAGTCCTATAGTCTAATGTTTCTACAATATATATATATATTGTTTTAGTAACTGATAATTTTTGTATTCTATATTGTTTTAGTAACTGATAATTTTTATATTCGTTGCTATTATTGATGACGACGATAATGATGATGACGTCATTTTAACTTTTTTTCAGGGGAGAGGAGCAAAACTATATCTAAAAAATAGTCCTGCTCTTCCTCTACCTACCCTAAAAAAACGACGTCCCTGGATTATAATAAAAGATAGTATATCTATAATGAATTAAAAGCGATTAAATATTGACTGTAATAACACATATAGCATTTAGTCATAAAATATATCGTAATGCGTTTATGTAATTATCATAATAACATAAAATCTTTATGTAATCATTTTTCTCGAAACTTCAATTTACTGCTAATTTGTCAGTTCAAGTATGTAGCAAACCGAACATAAGAGTTTCAACGTGTTTGAAAAAGATTCGCTTTGCTGGCCTATTATAAAAAATCTGTATACATTGTATTGTAAAATAAACGTAAATAATCCTAATATTCCCTAACACCTCCCTCTGTTAAAACAAGATAATAATCAACCGTTTTATATTAATCATCACATCAAATTTAATTTTTATATTACAACTGTTAAAAGCCTGTTTAATTTTCCAGCCTATTGTACGTATTTTACGTATTTTGTTGCCTGTTAAAATACTAAACCTCTGAATTACAATGTCTACCGTAATATGGTCAGTTTCGATATTATTTTGAGAATTGATATTTGTATCCTGATGAAAACAATGCAACAAATTCTAGTTTGATCTCTAGTGACGTTTGATCAATTTACTTATTGACTCTCGTATCACAATTTATGATAAGCTATGTAATTATTACGAGATAATTCAGGATAAATTTCGATAAATTAGCTAATGAATAAATAAATAAATATCTAATATCTGCAATCTGTAAATAAATCTTAATGTATTTACGTCATAGATGTTAGACGTTTCATGCAAAAAACATGATTTTGTTTCATATTTCTATTATATTCAACTTCTATTACATTATCTACGCATTACACTATTGAGTCTAGTGATAAAGTATAGCGAGTTTAAATCGCAGTTATTTTCCCAATAAATAATGCCTTTGTTTGAGTATTCAGTGTAGACTAAAAGAATTTATATAGGTTGTTAAATGTATTTCGCTGGAATGTGTTTCTCTTGCTCTAATGCTCTGTTGTAACATACTTTGTCTACTAAAGAGCTGCCGTCTGCCCAGTGTCTAGAAACTCAACAATGCTCTACATTGCAACGCTTTATTTTCATTAGCTATCGTTTTGATGGATACCAGAAGAGTCGAAATGCCTATGGGTCTTTTTAATATTCACTTGCTAGTAGAGATAATGTTGTTGATTTTGTTTTGTCGGATAAAGTCAGAAAGTCTGAAAGACTGAACTCACGTCAAAATAAATTGTTAATTGAGTATTTTATTTCCAATTTTCCGATGGATGGTATTTTGTGATATAGATATATTCAAGTTAAACATAGATTAACAATTGGGCTTTTCGTTTATTTGTCAATATAATTATTAATTAACGCATTGGAAGCTTCTGAAGTTAACTGATTTTATTTTAAGTTTGTATATTCTATGGTTCGCATATTTATGATAATGACAATTAATAAAAAAATCTCAATTTCTCAGAATCTCTTGATTCTGCGTAATTATAGATGTTTTAGTTGCAGATCAGAAACAAAGTTCTAATTATATTATTTTATGCTTTTTTCAATAATTATAATCAACGCACGCAAGCTATATTGCAACTACCGTAACAAATAATTAGCCCTTAAATAAAAGTTCGTTCACTATATCTATATATTTTCACTCTTCGTATTCTTCTTAAAACTTCTTTTATTTCATATTAGTCGAACAAAATCTTAGCAGCAATAGCTGTTTACATTAACAGCTTGAGGCCATAATGACGGTCGATAGTTTAGACAGATTTTGAATATGATTCCTTGATCTGATGAGAAGAGAGGTATTGTTAACCTTTGCTACTGCTGCAACGGCTTGCAGATGTCGATGTCGGCCGGTGAAACAGTGCAGATGGCCGACACAAGAAAATGTATGAGCAAGAGTTTATTGAAGTGAATTACTACAAAGAGGCGAGAGATCATAACACTGTTTTGTGAGTGTACGCAGATATTGTAAGTGTCAGAATGTAATGAATGTATTAGGACTATTTGTATAAATTCGCATATTCAAGTATTAAGAAAATAACGGCTGTTAAGATAACTTATGCTTTATGTATGACAATTGCCATTGACAAGCAAAAACAATATATTAGATAATTAGTATAAAGTGAATAATAATAATATGTCATTTAATAATTATATATCATTTTACTCCTCGTGTATCATAATTATATAATGTTGACTACCATAACCAAAAAGGGGAGAAGCTAAGAGGGCTAAAGCCCAGCACACACTTTTAGAAAATTGAGTAAGAATGATGTTCTAATTTGTAATTGTTTACACCCCACATGATCTTCCCACCCCGTGTAAGTTGTTAATTCGTTATTCCTCTAAATTCAAGCTCATTTCGATTTGATTGTAAAAAAATCAATCTACACTGCGCGAGACATTAAATTGATAAGTCCGGGACAACCAAGGCCACTTCTCGAACTCTCTAATGTTTATAAAGTGTCCGTTTTCAACCGAATTGAATATCTGCCTATTTTCAATTCTGTCCAGGGTTACTAACCAGTTAAAAAGAAGAACGGATACGATTTATTTTATTTATATATATTGAGTAATCGTCGTACGGTATTTGTATGTGCATATCTTAGTTGAAGATAATAAATGTTATTATCGACTGACTTGATAAATGAAGTGTTCTGACACTTCACTTTTACATTACATTTTATTTTTACTTTTGCAATGGAAATTATGTCATGATACAAACATAGTTTATCTTAATTATAAAAAAATTGTCGGGAAGTTAGAATTTGTAACAGTTTTTATGATTTATTACCTCACAATACAAATAAAAATTATATGAAAATGACAATATATAATACAACAAAGTTTGACAAAGATTCAACTTTTTGACTGGCATTCCTTTAATAACATCTTCAATTCAAATCACTATTGAGAGCAATTCATTATCCAGGCCATTGAATACTCATTGAATTCATTATACGTTGAATACTCGTTCAAATGAATGAATCATCGTCAATGATATTCTTAAATATCTCATTTACACTAACTATGACTTGTTGTTTGGTATGACAGTATTGTTCGACTGATAGCCCATAAATCTTTCTGCTATGTAAATGAACTACTTGACTTGTTTCTCTTCATAACTAACTCATCATTGTGTTCAACAACCACGACACCAGTTACTGTATTGTGTAAATACTTTAATATGGCAATAATATCCTTTATACAATGTGTCTTTCTCACCCAAGTGTCGTGTTTTTTATACTAGGCTGTCAAAAAGGCTACGTAGGCTTGAAGTCTACATACCGATCAAGCATTTAACAAGCTTTAGCAGACGTGAATTAGTGAGTGTAGGACATTCCCCCCCCCCGGACATTTCCCCCCTTCGGACAATTCCCCCCTTTTCAGGGCCGGACATTTGCCCCCCGGACATTCCCCCCCCTTTTTTATATATTATTTTTTATCAATTATTTAGGAAGATAATACAGGCAGGCCAATTAAGTAATTTAGTAATTA